>BQNB010143293.1:1593-17011 GCA_026074375.1 Tanacetum coccineum | reverse complement strand
AGAATGTGGTTGTAGCTATGGCTTCCAATGTTGAGACGAGACTGATGGTGATATTGATTACAACAGGCTGTGATGAATTTGAAAAGATTCGATTAAAGTCGTGAATGGCCGCGTCTTGGTGGGGCAAACTATTAGGTTTGCAGCCATGGCGGGTATAACACCCCGTGTTTTAGGGTCATTGTACGACGTCAATAAATTCACTATTTATTTTTAGTATTGTACGCGTTTGCTTTTAAATCGTAATCGTTAAGTTAAATCGCGTAAGCTAAAAATTATCGTTCAATGTAAACGGGCATCAAACAATTAAATGTTTACATCAAGCAAGTGTTAGGTAATTATTTTGAGGATAATTATTAACTTTGTTCATTTTATTTTATTTGGTTACGTAAAGTGTTTACGTTTCGCGATAAAATACGTTTAGGCATACCCGGAACCACCAAAACTTTTCTACGCTTCAAAAAATACCCACAATTGTACCCAATACTCAAAATTCACATAAATATCTTATATATGTGCTTATGTGGCCGGATATGGTCATGAAACACAAGAGAAATATCTTAAAAATCTTGTAGAAGTCTTGTACAAATTTCAACTCATTAAGTCTTACTAACTATGAATAGTGTTTGGTCTTTTTCTTCCTTGATTTCCTCCTCTTGTCCAAGTATAGTGTATTGTGTATCTACACTTAATACCAACTAGTTACTTGTGTATATAAGGCATTCACTAGTAAGAAAAACATACATAACACATTTCTAAGGTGAAAACAACACAAAAACTCTCCCTTTTCCTCCTTATAGCCCACGGCTCAAAATCATTACCATAAACCATCCATACAAATTTTATTTACCACATTTCCAAGTGTTACTACATCATATCTAAGATAACCTAAGGTGACTTTCTAACTTTACTTAGATCATAAGTGTTTAGAAGGGGTTTAGTTTTAAGTGTTTACATAAAAAAGGGTGTTTTAAGCAAGAAGGTTCAAGATTAGGGTTTTGGTAAAATTAGGGTTTTCAATGTGTTGAAAGCTAGGGTTTGTTTGCTAAACAAGGGTTTAAACCTTGTTTTTCATCACCATACTTCATATTAAGGTTACCTAAAAACCTTAATCTCTTTACATTCGTGATTTTATGCATATATGATGTTTATGTAGTTAATCACCACAATCTAAGGGACTCTATATACTTGTAAAAATGGATTTTTACAACTTGTTTATGCTTTGGTTTCATTTTTAATATGACAAATGGATGTTAATTCATGTTATAATGGCTGTGTACCCCCCGTATGTACATGTGTGGGTTTATGTATAAAAAGTATATATAAACAAGTTACCTAAAAAGTGTATATATTAAAGTCATGAACACATCGAAGTATGTAAAACTTATAGATTTGTGATTTCTTGGACAATATTTGGACTAATCATGGACTAAGGACCCTAGGTGTGAAAGACATGTGATATTAAGGGTTGTAATGGCTTGTAACAAGAGTGGTTAACTATATAGTTATAAAAAAACACTTTTAAACACCATTTGGAAATTGGATAAAAGTTGGCGTTTGAATTCGAATTTTAAGGCATCCATTTTATATTTTTATAAAATAATACATCTCATGAGGATTTCAAAAAGGTAAGAAACTTGAAAAACCAATTTATAACGAAGGAGATACGTAATTTACAAGTTACGCGATAATAAACGCGTTTATAAAAGAAATTTTATAAAAACTCTTTAAGTTTTGCTTCTTTATTTATATTATAAAAAAAAATAAAAAAAAAAATGGATATTTTTCTCAGATAGTACATATTTTTAGGATTCTAAAACATTAAGAATCATAATTTTTAGATCAATAACGAAAGAGTTATGAATTTCGCATGTTTACAATAATAAATACTTTTATAAAAGTTACTGTTCATCTCAGACATGGTTATTTTGAAAACATCATTAAATAGATAGAACTTTTAATTACGAAGACGTACTCGAAAGAATCACTAAAAACGGAGTTCAAACGAATAAAATACGACATTTACGAGTTTACGACGACTAATTTTATAAAAGTATATGAACAGTAAAAACCACTGTTCACCAGGGGACTAAAAATATGAAAATGTAATATTTTGATAACTCATCTTAATACGAAAGCGTGGACATAAGAAACGTAAGAAACGGGCTTAAAACGATAAAGTTACGTCATTTTTACTAATGAAATATTTATAAACGTTTTAACTTTATAAATACGATTTCACAAACGCAATTAGATGGTGATGTAGCTATATAGAATTATATATGGTAGTAGTTATTCAAAGTGCTTAGTACTTATACGGCCTATAATTAATTAGGTTGCATTCGGCGTTTATCTGACGCATTTTCTGTGATATACTTGATATTCATTCACTCGAGGTGAGTTCATAGCCCCACGTTTTACATTTATAATGATTTACAAGTTTTGGGGTGAGAAACATATGCATGTTTTACAAATTGGACGCAAGTGTACATTTTACTTGATTACGTGTTTGCCTAAGTAGCGATAACCCATCTGAGCCCATAATCATGAACTGTCAATTACTAGTTGTGAGCGCGAATGTTATAAATAGATCTATTTGGGATTGACATCCCCGTTCGGGTGATTAGCTATCACTGGACAAACGAACGTATACCATGTCGGACATAGGATGTTGCGGGTTAGAACATCATCACGGGCAATGTTGGCAATTTATATTGCATTTCATACATGTCGAGCTTCAGTGTCATGAGCTTAGGAAAACGTAATTATATTTTATGATGTTTGCATCTGTTGCATTATCATGGGGAAATCTTGCGGTCCTACATTATACATTTACAAACCTATGAATTCACTCAACAATATGTTGACGTTTTAAAGCAATGTTTTTCAGGAGGTCAATAAGGCACGAGGTGCAAGGGATACATTGGTGCTTATATTTTGGATGTCACATGCTAAAGATTTGGTTGCATTACATTTTGGGATAAATTGTTATGAACTAGAATCTTGTATTTTGTATTTTGAACAAGTAAAGCTTCGGGCTTTTGTATCAAACACTTTGCTAAATCCAATCTACCAGTTTTAAACGACTTTTTGGTCATTATTATATTATCTTGTGTTATTGATCTATGATGTACCATCCCCAGACCCATATTTCGTTGCAGCTCATTTTAGAGGTGTTACAGATTGTTATCAAGAGCCAAGGTTATAGAGAACCAGGTCAAATGTTTTTGCTGGACTATAACTGTTTTCAAACATTGCATTCATACAAAAGGATTTTTACGGGACATACATACACTATTTATTTGCATTAGTTGGTCATACTAGATGCTTACATGATTAATATACATGTTTATATTATAGTACGTATATTACTACTGGTCTTATATAATATACTTATATAAGTTTAATTTTGCTTGTTATAGCAGTCATGTCGCGTTTATGATTTTATGAAATCTAACGGGTATTATATTTTCTTGTGATTTGAAGAAAATGGTACCAAAGAATAGGACCACGAGGTTAAACCCAGAAACAATAACCACAACCCTCGCCACCACATCTATCACTAATGCCCAGCTTCAGGCAATGATTGACCAAGACGTTACTGCCGCTCTTTGGAGCATTGTGATGCTATTGAAGTTCGAAATGGCGAAGACAGCCATAATTCAGGAACGGGTGTTAGAAGAAATGAGCGAGCCACTCGTGAGTGTACTTACCCAGACTTCATGAAGTGCCAACCTCTAAATTTCAAAGGCACAGAAGGAGTTGTCGAATTGACTCAATGGATTGAGAAAATGGAAACTGTGTTCCGTATAAGCAACTGCTCTGTGGAAAACCAAATCAAGTTCTCCACTTGTACTCTTTTGGGAAATGCTCTAACGTGGTGGAACTCCCACGTTAGGACTGTTGGTAACGACATTGCTTATGCAATGACTTGGACAGAACTAAAATAGAAGATGACTAACAAGTACTGCCCGAGGACCAAGATTAAGAAGCTCAAAGTCGAGCTATGGGATTTGAAAGTGAAAGGTACCGACGTGATAGGGTACAACCAACGTTTTCAGGAACTGGCATTGCTGTGTGTTAGAATGTTTCCTGAAGAGTCTGACAAGATTGAGAGATATGTCGGTGGTTTGCCCGACATGATCCACGGAAGTGTAGTAGCATCCAAGCCTAAGACAATGCAAGAGGCAACTGAAATAGCAACCGAACTGATGGATAAGAGAATCCGCACTTTTGCTGAGCGTCAGACAGAGAACAAAAGAAAGCAAGATGATAACCAACAACAACAACAACAACAACAACAAAACAAGAGGCAGAACACCGGCAGGGCGTACACTGCAAGGACTGGTGAGAAGAAGCCATATGGGGGATCTAAACCCCTATGCGCTAAATGCAACTATCACCACGATGGGTCCATGTGCACCTAAATTACACAAGTGTAACAGAGTTGGCCATCTGGCCCGCGACTGTAGGAGCCCTACAAATACTAATGCTAGTAACAATCAGAGGGGCACTGAGGCAGGTCAGAAACCTACTTGCTATGAATGTGGGAATCAAGGGCACTACAAGAGTGATTGCCCAGAATTAAAGAACCAAAACCATGAAAACCAAGCTAAAGGTACTGAAGCACGTGGAATGGTGTATGCCTTAGGAGGAGGAGAAACTGATCAAGACCCTAACAACATTGAAGATGAGATCAAAACTTAAAAGCGAAAGTTGTCTTGCTTTGCCTAGTGAACCCTAAGTTGGAACTATCTTAGACTTTATCTCCTTAGGAGTTGTTGTTGTACTTATCTTAAATTTCCGTTGTACTTAATGATTTCAAGCATCTATCAAATTAACGTATTATGAAAACGTCAATTCTACTTTAACTCTTTATATTTTTTTAAACCACTCCCATAATTATTATGAAATTATAACACAATTTTGACGAATTGTGCAATGCTTTGTTAGACCTCAAATTATAAATAAGCTTGATCACCTATGTTTATTCAGGTAAGGAACCAATGTCTCAAGTTGAGAGTAGTCACTTAAATCTTCTTCTGTCAAAAGTCAATTTTTCTATTTTATAGTTTTGCTGTGTATATTCATAAAATGTAATCATCACGAAGAACCAAACTAACAATAATAATCACTAAGTAAACTCTTACACCACCGTACTATATAAAGTCGACATCATTTTATACAAAATCCTATGTCCAAAAGTCAAGACGCATCCCTAGTCACCCTAGGACGATCCACTAACAAGTTTACTCGCCATTAAGGAATATACCAATTCATCATTTTTGACGTCTACGTAATACCATAGAGCTTAGTAGTTACGACACCACCATAGGTATAAATTCGTTATCACTCTAAGAAAGATGTTATAACTGACGCGTTAAGCCAAAGGGAATGAAAAAGCCCGCTAGAAGTCGAGCCTTGGTCGCAACAATTAATATTAAACCAACGTCACTAATCTTGAACGCGCAAGATAAAGCAATTTAGAAGGGGAATGCAAACGAGTTACTAAGCATGGTAACGAAATATTCGAAAAACATAAATAAAAATAACAAATAGATTTGTTGCCACAACACGTGTTTTATGTATTCTTAGAAGAAATAGATTAACATAAGGACATAAAAGAAATACAGTTTTATTACAAACCCTCCCCCCTAGCAATAATTTCATATTCACTTTCCTAAAGAGAATCCTCGCCTGATAGCAAGAACGATGAAGGGGCACTGAGGAACTAGCTAGAATAAAGGCTTGATATGAAATTCTTACTTTGTATGGGGACTGTAGGGCAAGATAAATGCCGAGTGCTACCCGCTCGCCTCGCAAAGGGCCTTGGGATGATATGCAATCCATTGAGAGGTTTGGATAAGAGAAATGTAAGTGAAAGATTAAGTGTTGTATGGAGAAATGGAGGGTAAAAATTTGGTATTTAAAGGGAGGAAGTAACCATTGGGGTTACTGTTCATAGCCGTTGGGACACTGTTCACGACCGTTAGGGTTACTGTTCACCTATAAAAAAAAATCTCACACACCTCTTCATTAACACCATTCCAGAAGGCAACTCAAACTGAATTTCAGGACGAAATTCTTTTAACAGGAGGAGACTATAACACCCCGTGTTTTAGGGTCATTGTACGACGTCAATAAATTCACTATTTATTTTTAGTATTGTACGCGTTTGCTTTTAAATCGTAATCGTTAAGTTAAATCGCGTAAGCTAAAAATTATCGTTCAATGTAAACGGGCATCAAACAATTAAATGTTTACATCAAGCAAGTGTTAGGTAATTATTTTGAGGATAATTATTAAATTTGTTCATTTTATTTTATTTGAGTTACGTTAAATGTTACGTTTCGCGTTAAATCGCACCAACCCCCCCTCCCGTTAGCATACCCTGGAAACACACCAAAACCTTTTCTACGCTTCAAACTATCATCCACACAAGTTATACCCAATACTCAAAATTCATATAAATATCTTATATATGTGCTTATGTGGCCGGATATGGTCATGAAACACAAGAGAAATATCTTAAAAATCTTGTAGAAGTCTTGTACAAATTTCAACTCATTAAGTCTTACTAACTATGAATAGTGTTTGGTCTTTTTCTTCCTTGATTTCCTCCTCTTGTCCAAGTATAGTGTATTGTGTATCTACACTTAATACCAACTAGTTACTTGTGTATATAAGGCATTCACTAGTAAGAAAAACATACATAACACATTTCTAAGGTGAAAACAACAGAAAAACTCTCCCTTTTCCTCCTTATAAAGTGTTACTACATCATATCTATACAAATTTTACCATAAACCATCCATACAAATTTTATTTACCATATTTCCAAGTGTTACTACATCATATCTAAGATAACCTAAGGTGTTTAGAAGGCTTGGTTTAAGGTTTACAAGTGTTAAAGCAAGAATGTTAGCCTTAAAATATGGTGACATATCGGAATTACATTAGTTTTCATTAGGCAAGAACTACAGGGACTATAACTGTTAAGATAGTATAGTGTCCCTTGTCTTGACCTATATATACCCCCTCCATACTTCCATGGAGGGGTGAGGATTCATAATTTTGTAATAAGGTGTGTGTGTTTCTCTCTCTAGAACACACACATCTTCCCTTCTCTCTCTCTAATAATATGGCTTTCTATTTGTTTAATCCTCCCCGACCTCCGAATCATTCTTGTTAGCTTGTGAATCTTATATATAACACACGATTCGATACTTCAACCTGCCCACTTGTCTGGGGGTGATACGCGGTGGAGAGACGATGAGTGACTCCATATTTAAGCATGACCTTTGCAAACTGGTCATTGCAAAAATGTGTTCCACGATCACTGATGATGGCACGGGGAGCACCGAATCTGGCAAAGAGAGATTTAAGAAATTTGCAAACTACTCGGGCGTCGTTGGTGGGGAGCGCTTTTGCTTCAACCCATTTTGACAGGTAATCGACAGCCACAAGTATGTATTTGTTGCCTCTAGAAGATGGGAACGGTCCCATGAAATCGATGCCCCAAACGTCAAAGATTTCACAAACTTGGATGGAATTTTGAGGCATCTCATCCCTTTGTGAAATTTTTCCTTGTCGTTGGCACGAGTCACAATTTTTAACCAACTCGTGTGCATCCTTGTATATTGAAGGCCAAAAGAATCCGGCATCAAAGACCTTTTTGGCGGTGAGATTTGCACCGTGATGTCCCCCGGTGGGTCCATTGTGGCAAGCTTCGAGAATGTCGAGAGCTTCTTTGCCGTGCACACACCGCCGGATCATTTGATCCGCACAGATTTTGAACAAGAAGGGGTCATCCCAGAAGTAGTGTTTGACATCTTTGAAAAACTTGTTTTTCTGTTGGGATGACATTCCCTTGACAATGAAATTCCCCGCATGGTAGTTTGCGAAATCTGCAAACCATGGGGTACTATCAACACGAAGAGCAACCGATCCAAGAGTTTCGAGAGGAAATGTTTCAGTGATTTCCTTGTTCTCGAGTTTATCTTGATGAGGGTTCTCAAGTCTGGAAAGATGATCGGCGGCCAGATTCTCTGCTCCTTTTTTGTCTCGGATGATAACATCAAATTCTTGGAGCAAAAGGATCCACCGCATCAGTCTTGGCTTAGCATCTTTCTTAGCGAAGAGATACTTTATAGCAGAATGGTCGGTATACACTATGCTCTTAGACAAAACAAGATATGACCGAAATTTCTCAAAAGCGTAGTGTAAAATCCGTGAAATGTTACTTAATAAACAACAACACAACAAACACGATACATAACACTAAAAACGATCCGAATAAGATTCACTAAAAAGACAAACGGCTAAAGATTCGGACTACGATGACAGAATCACGAAGTTTGATTTGGTATCCCTTATTTGAGATTGAAGTTGGATTTCACGAAGGCGTCTACTTATTTCATCATCGAGACTTCCTTCTATTTTCTACCCCATTTTTTCCATAAACCCAATCTAGTCCGATTGATGACTTGGCTTGAACGAATAACAACGATTTGATTTTAGACTTGAATTATCTAGTTCCATCAGTCAGGGGTGTTTGTTTGGCAGACCTGGTTAACCTATCACCTTAAAGGAGTTACGTAGTAGTACTCAGTGTCACACGCAGAAGACGATGTGGATAATTTCAAGAGGTGTTGTACTTCTCATACTTTCGGAGTGGGTATAGAGTACGTAAAGATCTAATCTTGCACCGTTCTTCAATCAACAACATGCAAGATTAAGTAACAAATTTGGGGGATTCTACTCATTTTCAAGTATGTTATAATCTGGTTTACTTCACCAGTGATTACAACATTATCCAAACAGAATACGAGGTTGGAAAGTTAGCCAGAGAGTTTAAAGGTTGAGATGCAATCAGCACTTCTCACGGGTATTTTTGTGCTATTCCAAGACAATGATACTTCACAGTCTAAGCAAAATCTTTAAAGTTCTTCGATGACATTCATTCACAAGACCTTGATTATACCAAGTGCTCTTGATTCTTGCTTCAACTCCTCTAAGGTTTGTGAAGTCAAAGATGGTAATGATTTTTTGTAAATCAAGATTTGTGCTTATGACAAGAAATTCTCGCGTATATGGACGTACACGACAATGATGCTTCCGAGAGTTCGCAACCATCATGGGGGAAAATGTGTACATCCGGGACTTAGTTGACTTTGATGTTACCGTGTCAACTTCCAAAGGGAAGTAGTGTAGACTACTTTACTTAGTATGGTTTGTGAAGTATTATGCATATGTGAGAAGAATTGTTGCTGATTTCTCGCATGTACCCCCGAACGAATATCCACCAAGCCCTAATGACAAAAGCAGTGGTCGGTATGGTGTGGTATGACTTCTAGCAAATTTCCGTTGTGCACGTCGATGACAAGTAGAAGAATGTTGAGCTACATCAAAGTTTTAGAACCTGCTTAAGATAGGGAGTTTGGTTTGGGGGAAGCTGATTCAGAAACATGCGGCAAAAAGGAGTCTAGAAGAAAGCATTTCAGAACAAGCTAGCATGAATTGGTGGAAGTAATTCCAGTTTCATAGGGGCATACTACAAAGTGTTCCTGTACAAGTAAAGACAATAAAATCCAAGCATGATACAAGTTTCAATGACGCATGATAACATCGAAGACATTTCAGCTTGAAGACGCTTTGGAAGAAGGTTATTTATGTTGTGCATTTGTGCAAGATAAGGAACATTGTAAGGTAATTCCAGATATGTCCACATATTGGGGGAAAGATTGTTAGCCTTAAAAATATGGTGACATATCGGAATTACATAGTTTCATTAGGCAAGAACTACAGGGACAATAACTTTAAGATAGTATAGTATCCCTTGTCTTGACTAAATATATAGCCCCCTCCATACTTCCATGGAGGGGTGAGGATTCATAATTTTGTAATAAGGTGTGTGTGTTTCTCTCTCTCGAACACACACCTCTTCCCTTTTTTCTCTCACTAATAATATGGCAACTTATTTGTTTAATCCTCCCCGACCTCCGGATTTTCTTTGTGTAGCAAGTGATTTCTTATTCTAACTAAGAAGGTGCAAGATTAGGGTTTTGGTGAAATTAAGGGTTTAGATCTTGTTGTTCATCACCATATTTCATATTAAGGCTACCTAAAAACCTTAATCTCTTTACATTTGTGATTTTATGCATATATGATGTTTATGTAGTTAATCACCATCTAAGGACTTATTTACTTGTAGAAATAGATTTTTAAACCTTGTTATGATTTGGTAACTTTACATATGACATAAAGGATTTTAATATCCATTGTATACATTGATGTATAAGTATGTAAATGTGTGTTTTAAGTAAATAAAAGGTATATATAACAAGATACCTAAAAAGAGTATATATAAAAATTCATGGAACAATGATATGTAAACTTATAGACTTTTGATTCTTGGACAATTTTTAGACTAATCATGGACTAAGGACCCTAGGTGTGTAAGACATGTGATATTAAGGGTTGTAATAGACTTGTAACAAAGTGGTTAAACTAAAAAGTTATAAAAACAACTTTTAAACACTTTGAGAAATTGATAAAAGTGGGCTGTTAGAATTCGAATTTTAAGGCATCCATTTTATATTTTTATAAAAATACTACATCTCCTGAGGATTCCATAAAGGTAAGAAACTCGAAAAACCGATTTATAACGAAGAAGATACATAATTTACAAGTTACGCGATAATAAACGCGTTTATAAAAGAAATTTTATAAAAACTCTTTAAGTTTTGCTTCTGATATATAAAAATGGATATTTTTCTCAGATAGTGCACATTTTAGGATTCCAAAACATTAATAATCATAATTTTTGGATGAATAACGAAGGAGTTATGAATTTCACAAGTTTACGATAATAAATACTTTTATAAAAATAAATTTATAAAAGTTAATGTTCATCTCAGACATGGTTATTTTGAAAACATCATTAATTAGATAGAACTTTAATTATTAAGACGTGCTCGAAAGAATCACTAAAAACTGAGTTAAAACGAATAAAATACTACATTTAACTAGTTTAAGCGACGACTAATTTTATAAAAATAATTTTATAAAATGTATGATGACTGTAAAAACCACTAGTTCACCTTGTAGGAACTAAAAATATGAAAATGTAATATTTTGATAATTTATCTTAATACGAAAGCGTGGACATAAGAAACGTAAGAAACGGGCTTAAAACGATAAAGTTACGTCGTTTTTACTAATGAGGCAATTATAAACGTTTTAACTTTATAAATACGATTTCACAAACGCAATTAGATGGTGATGTAGCTATATAGAATTATATATGGTAGTAGTTATTCAAAGTGCTTAGTACTTATACGGCCTATAATTAATTAGGTTGCATTCGGCATTTATCTGACGCATTTTCTGTGATATACTTGATATCCATTCACTCGAAGTGAGTTCATAGCCCCACGTTTTACATTTATAATGATTTCCAAGTTTTAGGGTAAGAAACATATGCATGTTTTACAAATTGGACGCAAGTGTACATTTTACTTGATTACGTGTTTGCCTAAGTAGCGATAACCCATCTGAGCCCATAATCATGAACTGTCAATTACTAGTTGTGAGCGCGAATGTTATAAATAGATCTATTTGGGATTGACATCCCCGTTCGGGTGATTAGCTATCACTGGACAAACGAACGTATACCATGTCAAACATAGGATGTTGCGGGTTAGAACATCATCACAGGCAATGTTGGCAATTTATATTGCATTTTCATTAACATGTCAAAGCTTTAGTTTCATGAGAGCTTAGAAGAATGAAGAATATATTTTTATGATGTTTGCTTTGATTGCATTAAACAGGAGGAAACTTGCGGTCCAACATTATACATTTACAAACCTATGAATTCACTCAACAATATGTTGACGTTTTAAAGCAATGTTTTTCATGAGGTCAATAAGGCACGAGGTGCAAGGTATACATTGGTGCTTATATATTTTGGATGTCACATGCTAAAGATTTGCTTGCATTACATTTTAGGATAAATTGTTATGAACTAGAATCTTGTATTTTGTATTTTGAACAAGTAAAGCTTCGGGCTTTTGTATCAAACACTTTGCTAAATCTAATGTATCAGTTTTAAATGACTTTTTGGTCGTTCTTATATTATTTTGTGTTATTGATCTATGATGTACCATCCCTAGACCCATATTCCGCTGTGGCCTATTTTGGGGGTGTTACAACAGGTGTATCCGCTTTTCTTGATTGTTAATCAATCTGAGCCAAATAGTGACATTTTTGTGAAATTAGGGGTGTTTGGGATTGGCTTGACCTTTTGGCGAGGCAAGCTTAATAAGCTTGCAGCCAAGTCGCCATTTTCTGTGAAAACCGTAATGGACCAAAATACGGCATCGTGTTGGTGTCCTGGTATTGTATATTGCATATAATATATGCGATGTTTATAAAACAATACAAAAGGCAGGATTGTCGGGTGCAATTAAATGCTTCAACCCGTCTGGTCCGACCCGTTCTTATTAAATGCGACTCGGTTTATAGTTATGATGCCCAACACGTCATTTTTTAACTCTCTTGTTTACTGTGTCTCTCTTTCTTTCACCGAGCGTCTCGTTCTCTCTAACTGATCGTGTATCTCTCTTTCTAAGATGCTGACTACATTCGATGATACGATTTTGTTATGGGGTTGTCGCGGTTGTTGGGTTTTTGTTCTCGAATGATATGATGGCATTCGATGGGGTTTTGTTCTTGAATGATATGATTACCTACATTTATCTCAGTGGAAGATATATCACTGTGAGTCTAAATGTGTATTAAATATCGCGCGATGATGATATTTAGAGAATGTGGTTGTAGCTATGGCTGCCAATGTCGTCTGATGCTGATATTGATTACAACAGGCTGTGATGACTTTGAAAAGACTCGATTAAAGCCGTGAATGGCCACGTCTTGGCGGGGCAAACTATCAGGTTTGCAGCCATGGCAGGTGTATCCGGTTTTCTCAATTGTTAATCAATCTGAGCCACATAGATACACCTATCTAATTTTTCAATTTAGACTTTTTGTGAAATTAGGGGCATTCGGGATTGGCTTGACCTTCTGCTTATCTATTTATTTTTTAAGAAAGAAAAAAGCAGTTTTGCATCTGCTTAGTTTATGGTCAATAGGAACTTGGGCAGGAGACAACATACGTAAGGGAGAGCGTGTTTACGTTTGTTTTTCTATCGTTTGTCTTGGTAATTATGCTCCTTCTCTAATTAATATTGATTAGTTATGAACAAACTATTGGATATTTAATTTGAGAAATTTGCAATCGCTAATTTGTAAATGTAAGTTTGGCGCTATCCCTAATTTTCATCTAATAATGTGATTGCTTTTATTTTTTTTTATGAAAAGTTAAGGTTTTTTTGACTTTCTATGCGGTGCTGTTTTTCAGGTGGTGCTGTTTGATAATCCTCAAACATGTTTTCAGTCAAAAATTGTTGCATAATTTATCATATATTTGCAGGCAATAGAGGGGTTCGGGGTGTCAGTAGTGGTGGATTTGAATGACCGAAATTTCAAAATAGGGGTGTTTTGGTGGTGGCCAGAAAAGTCGAATCAATTTAAGTTTATCAACCTAATTTTCTTTTATGTTATAACTCAATGTTTATTAACGTTAATTTTCTTTTAGGCTACAAGTTAGTGACCACCATTAAGTTATATCACAGTTTCAAACTTTCGCGACAATATCTTGCTTAGGTTAATGTGGTCTTAATCACTATGTTAAAATATTTAGATCATACTATAGGGGACAAGCCACGATGCTAATAAGTAGCTTTTTGATAGTTTTTTTGTTGTTGCAACCTCATTAGCTTTATTTGCACTTGTAGGCGTGCAGGTTGACTACGAAATTGGTTTCAATGATATGATGACTAACTACTCATGTACGAACGCACCCTTGCATAATTATTAGCAGGTGCATCTCGACCTTTATTTAAAACTCCTATGTAAATTCTCACCAGCTTCCAGTAACAAAGTTTAACTTAGACTAAAAAGTGAATGATGTAACAACAGAGGTTTTGAACATAGAAACTGCATGCTGATTATGGATAAACTCATAAACCTAACTGACCGTTAAAAATTATTACACTCTGATAAATTTTTATCCTTATGTGAAAGAGGTTTTAATATACAATCATATAGTCTTCAAAAATTAATATCTACTTGATTGTCTCTTTTATGTTGTAGGTGGAGATATTGGACGGGTAAGAGACAAGAAAACCACTAGTAGTGGAGACAGTTACAAAGTGCTGTTAATTGATGATGCACGTCATACCGAGAAGCTGGGTAATATACTTTTTACATTCCTTTAACAGTTAAAACTATTGATTGTCGCAAATGCTAGAAGGATGAAAGAAATGGTGGAACAGTGACATAATTGTCATCTAACAATATATTTTTTTGCATGTAGTGGTGAAAGCATTGCCTCGGGCTGTTCCAACTGTCACGCTTGATGATGCCAGCAAACTATTCCATGTATCAGGAGAAAATGGTCTGGTTGTGGTTTTAGTTACTGTCAAGGCATGTTTTCTATTGCCGGTGATTATATATGCCCCCGCACTAGAGGTGGCATTTTTTACACAATTATGGGGCTTATGACTTTAGATGGATTATTTGAGTTACACTTCGCCTCTTACGGGTCAAGTAGGTCAAATTTATAATACAGAATAACTAAAAGCCGGTTAAGGGGGTCACCCAAGGTGTATTATATTCTTATTGTTCAAATTAGCATTATGGTAGTATTTATAAATAGAATACAACTTTGTAAAAATTATTTTCTCAGACCAATCCGACTTAACCCGTTATGAGATGTCTAAATAAACTACCCATTTAATCATAGTTTTGCCACATGTATTATATATTAGCTCAGATTACCTGTCTAGCACATCGAACAACGAGATAATACATATTTTTCCCTTTGATATTGTGACCAGAATCCAGAAGGTCGTGTTAAATGCATTGGTGTCGCATCATGGCCCTTTGTTACTGTGCTTAAAAAGACTTGAATTCTAAATTTTCAAATAATGTGGTTATCGATTTACATTCGCGTTCACATGCAGACGCCACACACCGAGGTGCTGCTAATTTTTGCTTTTCTGTTTCCCTAAGGGATTCTTTGCTTAACTGCTGTTATGTAGGTAAAAGGTTTTGTTAGTTGGTTGTGCTTATTTGCTAAGTTATCCCAAACACCCTTTAACAATTAGGTAACCAACGTATCTGCTTATTGTGTAATTTAACATCATCACTCAAAAGATATTACGCGTCGTAACGTGTATTCCCGTGGCCATTTATGAACTTTCCCTAGCCATCCCAAAGATGTACCCCTGGTCTCTTTTGAGACTCTAGGGACACCTTACCACTAGGCCATCTTAGAGATGGTTCATGTTTTAAT
>BQNB010143292.1:0-17011 GCA_026074375.1 Tanacetum coccineum | reverse complement strand
AAATGTAGATCGCGGGTGTGGGGGCGCGATTTACATGGGTATTTTGAAGAAAAAAAAATTGTCAGTGTCATTTCAAGATAACACGGAACACAAATGGGCACTGCGAAATTTTTCGCTAATATAATCGGAACATAATTTGTGATTTGTGTGGGCCAAGTTGTGAAAGACCCAACCTGCCAAACTAATAAATATAGTAACAAACAAATATAATAAACAAATTAATACAATAATTTACGCAAGTAGAATAGAATAAAATTTATATAAATTAATACTCGATAAATTCATAATTTGTCAATTTTCAACTTGGGACCTGTACAAAATTAGACCCCAATCAACTAAATTAAAAGATAATAACTTTTTTGAAATTTCATTGTATGTGTATATTGGTCTCAACGAAACTATAAATTAATAATTATTAAAAGAGAGAAAAGTTTTATGTAGAACACTATCTAATTAAAAAAACAATAATGGTTTAAATTAATTCTTATTTTAATTTAATTAAAAAACTCATTTTCATCATATTTTTTTTAAATTAAATATCTCACAAACCGCTAATCGTTACGCAAAACAAAACATACTATCGCGACGAGAATTAAATCATCTTTCTATAGAGGGGCACTTCTATATATTTCGACGAACTTTTTTTTCAATTATTTTTTCAGTCACGTCTGAAAAAATCACATGTGATTTTAGAGAATCACATGTGATTGTGATACAAATCACATGTGATTTTTTCAGACGTGACTGAAAAAATTCATAAAAAAAGTTCGTCGAAAGTATATAGAAGTTCCCCTATAGAAAGATAAAGAAAATACTCGTCGCGATGGTGTATTTTTTTTCGTTATGTAAATTTAATTATATCATCGCGAAGAGAATTAAATTATTTTTTTTAATTTTCGCCCAGAAAAAATCACACGTAATTCGAAAAATCACATGTGATTTCTTACATTAGAAATCACACGTAAATTTGTAAATTCACATGCGATTTATGAATTTATAAAATCACACGTGATTTATTACTTTAAAAATCTTAAGTGAATTTGTCAAATCATATGCAATTTATGAAATAGCACGTGATTTTTAAAAACAACAAATCACAAGTGATTTTACAAATCACGTGTAATATTTTTTGGCGGAAATTTTAACACTAAAAAGTCGTCAAAAGTATATGAAATCGATATTTTTAGTTACGTCTGAAAAAATCACATGAGATTTTATGAAATCACATGTGATTGTGCTACAAATCACATGTGATTTTTTCAGACGTGACTGAAAAAAAAATTGGAAAAAAAATTCGTCGATAGTATATAAAAGTGCCCCTCTATAGAAAGATGATTTAATTCTCGTCGCGATGGTGTATTTTTTGTCGTTTGACGATTTACCGTTTGCAAGATATTTCATTTTTTAAAAAGAGGTGGAAAGTTGAGTTTTTTAATTGTTTTTTTATTTGATGAAAAATGGATGGCTATGATGTGTCATTTTGTTCTTTGAGATGATATTGTTCTATCATGATCTCACCTCATTATATACATATATATATATACATATATATATATACATATATATATATATATATATATATATATACATATATACATACCATTTTATTTCAATATACATGTATATACATACTATATATATACATTCATATATATATACTTATATCATATATTATTATATTACTACTTTTATATATTTATACATTATATATATATATATACATATTATATATATATATATATAATATATATATATATATATATATTATATATACATATAGTTATAGAGGTTAGGCTCAAATGTTAAGTTTTCTTAAATAAGAAAGGATAAGAAGTAACTATAACCGTGTGTTATATATATATAGATATTTATATTTTATTATATATATATATATAATTATATATATATGTTAGGATCAAATGAATAAGTTTTTTAAATAAGAGGATATGAAGTAACTATGAACCGCTATACGTGATGCATCGACTTAAATTAGATGCATATCTATAATCTTAGATGCATCATAATGTGTTTTCTAGCTTTTAATTAGATGCATATACGTATATTAGATGCATTTCACGATTTCTTTTGTTTTTTGTTCTTCTTCTACATGTGCCGAAATCATGAAAATCAATTTGCACCATCTACACATCAAATTAACTTTTAAAACTCAAAATGGTGCATCTAAATGAATAGAAACGCATCCAATGCAAGTCTTTGCATCTCAAATGTGTGATTTTATTCACTTCTCACCACTTCAAATGTGTGATTTTAGTCACTTCTCACCACTTCTCACCAGTGAGAAGTAAATTAAAATAAGAAGTGGTGAGAAGTGACTAAAACCACACATTTGAGATGCAACGACTTGTATTAGATGCATTTTTATTCATTTAGATACACCATTTTGAGTTTCGAAAGTTAATTTGATATTTAGATGCTGCAAATTGATTTTTATGTTTTCGGCACATGCAGAGGAACAAAAAACAAGAGAAAAAATAAAATACATCTAATATACGAATATGCATCTAATTAAAAGCTATAAAACACATTATGATGCGTTATAATTCATCTAAGATTGTAAAGATGTATCTAATTTAAGTTAGTGCATTTCAAATATACGGTTATAGTTACTTCTTATCCTTTTTATTTTAAAAAAACTTCTTATTTAATCCTATATACTTTAAAATTTTAAAATTTTAAGATTGTTCAGTAAAAAATAATCTATAATTATTTGTTTTTTGTTGAACTTCAAATCTATATTAAGTTCATTTAAATCTCCTCATTGAACTTAAGAGTTGGGGCATTGTCATCTCGTATTGCAACAAAAAGTTGTTAAGAGTTGTTGCTAGGGGTGTTCACGGGGCGGTTCGGTTCGGTTAGTTGGAAGATTTAAACTATCCGTCGCGGGGCGGGTAATTAATTTTACTATCCATCGCCGAACCGTACTAGGCGGGTAACCGGACATGCGGGTACCCAAAGTGAGCGGTTACCCAAAGTGAGCGGTTACCCGCAGTTCGGGTCACGGTTAACCGTTTTTGATGTTTAATAGAGTTTAACCGTATAAAAAATTACATAGTCTAGAATATAAAATGTATTTCTATTAAAATTAAATGACGTTGAATTTAAAAGTCATATAAAACTTAAGTATTTCGTTACAATAATTGCATTCAAATATTCATATATAACGTATTAACAAAAAATACTACTCGACGTGCCACTTGCAATGCTTTTTTTCGAGTGACCGGTTTCAAAGCTATTGAATCATCCTCAACTTCGTCATCGACCGGATCTTGAATGGTATCCCCACAATTTCTTCAATGCTTTGAACCTAGTAACATTCATTATTTTCACCAGGATAATCTAGCAAGTGATTCACATTCATTCTGTGTCGATAATGCAATACCCGTAATCAAGTTCTAAAACTCACGAATGTCTTCTCAAGAATATACATTGTAACTAGTATACAGGACTTGAAAATTTAAAGGTCATACGTAAAATCTCTTTAAATTAATAAATTATTACTGTAATATATAATAATTGTTGGGAAACCTGTATACTTTTATTAATATAAATCGAATTACAGTAAATAAATAAATTAACATAAAGTAATTAACAGAAAATTAACGCAGTAAAAGATGTAGAACGAGGCTCGTGTTTAACACGATTCCCTTAAAACAGATTTGTCGTCTGTTTCTCAGGGTACAACGTCCAAAGCTGTTGTACAGCCGGACCTTGACAAACTTGCCTGAAAGAGTACGAAAAAGCTCGCGTGTTTCTGATCGAATACTGCTGGAAAACGTCTGCTAAGAAGCTGCTACGTATGGTAAGGGAGTTGTGTTTTTATGTGTCGAAAACTAAATAAGGGAAGGCTATATTTATAGCCTAAACCTATCTTGGTCACCAAGCCAAGATAGTTGCTGAAATTCAGTCGAGTTGATATATTCAAAACATTTCAGTAGCAAAAAGATAAGTGCATAGGCGAACTTTCGGAGCTGCATTCGTGTCCGCAGGTCGCGCGGGCTCGCATGAGTTCAGTAGCTTCCAACCGATCTTGGCCCAAAAATCCCATTTTCTGCGGCGCGCACATAGGTGTGTGAGCATAACCAACCTAAAGGAATTTGATAGCCAATACCAAGATTTTCTTATAAACCACTCTCCATTTCTCTTTTTGGGCGACGTGGGAGGTTTTGTTTTCCGGATTTTGTGTTCCACGTGCCTCACTTTGAGACACGATATCTCATTCATATTAACTTCATTTTGGACATACTTTAGCTCGCTGCAAAGCTCTCTTCAAGGAGAACGCAAAGCTCCAAGCTAATATAAATATATATAACATCTACATATATTAAATAATGTCCAAAGTTTGAAAAAACTCATTTGCAAAACCATTTTCCAACAATCCCCCACATGAATGGAGATCGGTCGAAAACACACAAAAATTTCGGCAAAATTTCTGCGGTTAAGTCCTGCATAGGATAGGTAGGTGTGACCCTTTGAACCTTCCCTTGTGAGATGCACTTAGTCTCCTAGATCCGAGTAGATACGATGTCCTTGAACTCAACATCTGTTTACGTAGACGACAATACACACTCACACAAGACTCTCCCTGACCTTGTCATGTCCTCATAGTCGTGCCCATCATGGTCATGAGCACTAGCCTGGTTATGCAATAGCTCTTAGGAATTGCGCCACCCCATAATTCCCTTCGAAGCGACTGCACTTCTCTCTCACATAGGTGATTTCATCTTGAATCATTAAAAACATATATTCTCAGATTTCATCTTGAATCATTATGCTTTATGATTTCATCTTGAATCATTAAAGCTATATGTTTAACCTCTCAACAAGTCACATTGTTATAAGAATGGACTAGGAAGTTACAAGTTAAGTAACTCCCCCACATTGACGTAACTTCCCTCACATTTCTATGATTAGGTTGTCCTATTAAACCCAGATCTTGGGATCTCCAGTCAACTGGGTTAGGTTTTCCTTTATAGAAACTAATTCCTTCAAGGGCGTTAGTCCCATTCCTTTAGACGACTTACTAACTAACTCTCTGCTTAAGCCTTTCGTAAACGGATCCACAATGTTATCATTTGACTTCAGATAGTCAATTGAGATAACTCTTGTTGAGAGTAGTTGTCGTATCGAGTTATGTCGATGACGGATATGTATGGACTTTCCATTATACATTGTGCTATGAGCTCTGCCAATTGCTGATTGACTATCACAATGTATACTAATGGCCGTTACCGGTTTAAGCCACTTTAGTATGTACGAATTGACGTAGCCATTCCGCCTCTTCTCCACATTTATCTAATGCGATAAATTATGATTCCATCGTGGACTTAGCTATAACAGTTTGCTTGGACGACTTCCAAGATATAGCGGCCCCTCATAGTGTAAACACATATCCACTAGTCCATCTAGAATCCTTTATGTCAGTTATCCAATTTGCATCACTGTATCCTTCGATAACAGCAAGATGTCTATCATAATGCAGTCCATAATCGTGACTGTATCTCAGATAATGAAGTACCCTAGCCATAGCTTTCTAATTTGCATTACTTGGATTACTCGTATATCGACTTAGCCTACTAACAACATATGCTAAGTCAGGTCAGGTACTTGTCATTAAATACATTAACATGTCAATAATTCTTGAATACTCTAATTGGGCAACACCTACGCATCTATTTTTAGATTGATGCAAACTGGTATCAATTGGAGTTCTAGCTAGGTCGGAATCCCTCGCATTATGAGTATTAAGAATTTTATCCACGTAATGTGCTTGACTTAACACAAGTCCATTCTGAGTTCCTATGATCTTTATTCCAAGGATCACATCAGCCAAACATATATCTTTCATGTCAAACTTTGATTTTAACATGTCTTTAGTAGATTTGATCATTTTGTCGTTACTGCCAACGATAAGCATATCATCAACATATAAACACAGAATTACATATTCACTATTTGTGTCCTTTTCATAAACACACTTGTAGAATTCATTAATTTTGAATCCACTATCGAACATGGTGTGGTCAAATTTTTGATGCCATTGTTTGGGAGCTTGCTTTAAGCCATATAATGACTTAACAAGCCTACAAACCTTGCCCTCTTGTCTAGGAGCTATGAAACCTTCAGGTTGGTTCATATATATTTCTTCTTCTAAATCTTCGTTTAGAATTGCCGTTTTCACATCCATTTGGTGAACTTTTAAATTTCTTAATGCGGCAATAGCAAGTATCATTCTAATCGAGGTTATTCGTGTAACAGGCGAATAAGTATCAAAGTAATCTAGACCTTCACGTTGTCTAAATCCTTTGATTATTAATCTTGCTTTATAATTGTCAATGGTGCCATCGGCTTTCATCTTCTTCTTGAAGATCCATTTATAGCCTAGTGGTTTACAACCAAGAGGAAAATCCACGAGCTTCCACGTATGATTTTGTAAAATAGAATCTATTTCACTCTTAATGGCTTCTTTCCAGTAATGCCCTTCTGAGGAAGTTGCCGCTTCTTGGTAAGACGTGGGTTCATTTTCTACCATAAAAGAAACAAAATCGGGTCCAAACGATTTCTCAGTTCTTGCCCTTTTGCCTCTTCGTGGTTCAACCTCTTCCTCGACTTGATCTTGTCTCTCAAATTGGAGATCATTATCGTCTCGTTGTCTCTTATCTTGGACATCTTCGTCATCTAATCTGGATGAGCTTCCAGTTTCCTTCGTTAAACAAGGAAATAAATTTTCAAAGAAGGAAGCATTCCTTGATTCCATTACTGCATTCTTTTGTATATCTGGATTTTTCGAGTCATGTACAATGAAACGATAAGCACTGCTATTCTTAGCATATCCAATGAATATACAATCCACAGATTTAGGTCCAATCTTTTGGGCCTTAGGTTTCGGCACAGCTACCTTGGCTAGACACCCCCACACTCGTAAGTACTGATATGATGGTTTTTTTCCCATCCACAATTCATAAAGGGGTCTCTTTTTTTTCCTTACGAGGTATCTTATTTAAAAGATAAGTAGCCGTTAGAATGGCTTCCCCCACATGTCCTGGCTCAAACCAGAACTTATCAACATGACATTCACCATTTCTTTCAAGGTACGGTTCTTCCGAATAGGGAGCAGTAAACTCGTGTCTAATTCCATGTTTCGCACAAAGCTTCGCGAATAAGGACATGTATTCACCTCCTCTATCACTTCGTATAACTTTGATTTTCTTACCAAGTTGATTCTCAACTTCGGTTTTGTATAGATAAACTTGTCTATAGCTTTATCTTTACTTTTCAACAAGTAAACGTAGCAATACTTTGTACAATCATCAATAAACGTGATAAAGTACTTATTGGCATCTTTCGTGGGTAGTGATTTCAAATTACATATGTCTGTGTGTATCATATCAAGTGGTTTGGTTTTTCGTTTAACCGATTTGAAGGATGTTCTTGTAAGTTTGGCTTCAACACAAGTTTCACACTTATATTTTGAATCAATATGAAAATTTGGTATGCTATTAAATTTAATAAAACGACGCATCAAATTAAAATTTACATGTCTAAGACGACCATGCTACACATTAGAAGACTCAATCAAGTAAGCAGAAGAATTCATTTTATTGATCTTATTCATGACAACCATTACATTGAGCTTAAACATACCATTCACGGCATAATCCTTACTAACATGCATTTGATTCTTAGAAAGAACAAACTTATCAGACTCAAAAACAAGACAAAAACCAAACTTGTTCAACAGCCAACCGGACACAAGATTCTTGCGAATGTCCAGAACATACAAGACATTAGTCAACTTGAGCTCTTTCTCGGATGTCATCTTTAAAATAACATCTCCTTCGCCCTTGATATCAGCAGTAGCAGAGTTGCCCATGTACAGCTTCTCTCCATTATCAACCGCTCTGAAAGAGTGAAACATACTCTTATCAATACACACATGACGGGTTGCCCCAGTATCAACCCACCAACCACTGTTGTTAGAACCTACCAGGTTAACTTCAGAGATCATAGCAACGACGTCAGACATCATAGCAATCATGTCCATATTATCATTCACCATATTTTCCTGACGTGGATTCACCCGCTTCGGCATCTTGTAGTTAGCAGCACGGTGACTTGGCTGGTCACAGTTGTAGCAAGTCCCCTAGAACTTCTGTTTCATAATTCCAGCTTTAGGAGCAAGGTACTCAGACTTCCCTTTACTCTTCTTGTCATTCTTCCTTTTGTCTTTACCTTTTCCCTTGGAATTGGACCTTGAAGATGACCCAGCATGCTCAACCATATTAGCCTTGGCAGAATCAGGTGTATAAGTGTCTTTCTGAGCCAGCTTGTTGTCCTCTTCAATACGAAGACGAACAACCAAGTCTTCAACACTCATCTCCTTTTGCTTATGCTTCGAGTAGTTTCTAAATTCTTCCCAGCTTGGAAGTAACTTTTCAATAATAGCAGCAACTTGAAAAGTTTCACTCAGAGTCATTCCCTCAGCATGAATGTCGTGTAGCAAAACCTACAGATCTTGAACCTGACTGATCACATTATTTGAATTAACCATCTTGTAATCCAAAAAGCGAGCTACCACGAACTTCTTTGTATCAGCATCCTCTGTTTTGTACTTGCGTTCTAATGACTCCCATAATTCATTGGCAGTCGTGGTCTTACATTACACGTTATACAAAGAGTCTACCAAACCATTCTAAACATAGTTGTGACACAAGAAGTCTAAATGTTTCCATGCTTTCACAGCTTGCACAGCCTGTGCATTAGAGGATTGACCTTCCATAGGAGGTTCCACCTGAGGTGCAGTCTCTTTTAAGAACCGCGCAAGGTTCAAAGTAGTGAGATAGAAGAACATCTTCTGTTGCCACCTCTTAAAATTCTGACCATTGAATTTTTCTGGTTTTTCCGCATGACTAGGAACTGTGTTGGTAACCAGCGCACCGGTTGTGTTCACAGGAGGAGTTACAGTCACAGGAGGAGTAGTGTTTGTCATCCTGAAAGATAAACACAAACAGTTAACAAACTGTAATTAATCGGTATCTGCTTGTACCAGATCTGCTTCAAAGAAACTCGATCTTGGTTTCTATGAATAGATTAGATCAGTTTAATAGAGACCCATTCTTGGTTTCTATATGTAAACTGATTCGAATAATTCCTTAAAAAACGTTATGGATCTGTAAAACTGCAAATTAAAAATCTATTTTCTTAAACTGATTTCCAAAGAAACTCTATCTTGGTTTCGACAGAAACAGTTTATAAAATAAATCTGTTAACAATATTAATCTGATTTAACAAAACGTTTTAATTCTGTTTACACCAAAACTGTTTTAAGACTGTTGGGAAACCTGTATACTTTTATTAATATAAATCGAATTACAGTAAATAAATAAATTAACAGAAAGTAATTAACAGAAAATTAACGCAGTAAAAGATGTAGAATGAGGCTCGTGTTTAACACGATTCTCTTAAAACAGATTCGCCGTCTGTTTCCTAGGGTACAACGTCCAAAGCTGTTGTACAGCCGGACCTGACAAACTTGCCTGAAAGAGTACGAAAAAGCTCGCGTGTTTCTGATCGAATACTACTGGAAAAAGTCTGCTAAGAAGTTGCTACGTATGGTAAAGGAGTTGTGTTTTTCTGTGTCGAAAACTAAATAAGGGAAGGCTTTATTTATAGCCTAAACCCATCTTGGTCACCAAGCCAAGATAGTTGCTAAAATTCAGCCGAGTTGATATATTCAAAACATTTAAACTGATTGGATAAAACTTGCTTACAAAGTTTATATCAATCCTGTAATTTAAATGATACAGAATATTCTGGAAACCTTATTAAATGGAAAACGAATCAGTAGCAAAAAGATAAGCGCATAGGCGAACTTTCGGAGCTGCCCGCAGGTCGCGCGGGCTCGCATGAGTTCAGTAGCTTCCAACCGATCTTGGCCCAAAAATCCCATTTTCT
Organism: Tanacetum coccineum; assembly: GCA_026074375.1. Taxonomy (NCBI): domain Eukaryota; kingdom Viridiplantae; phylum Streptophyta; class Magnoliopsida; order Asterales; family Asteraceae; genus Tanacetum; species Tanacetum coccineum. Next base: position 7,039 of record BQNB010143292.1, on the reverse strand, counting down.
GCACCCCCCCCCCCTCTGCGCGCGCGCACATAGGTGTGTGAGCATAACCAACCTAAAGGAATTTGATAGCCAATACCAAGATTTTCTTATAAACCACTCTCCATTTCTCTTTTTGGGCGATGTGGGAGGTTTTGTTTTTCAGATTTTATGTTCCACGTGCCTCACTTTAAGACACGATATCTTATTCATATTAACTCCATTTTAGACATACTTTAGCTCGTTGTGAAGCTTTTTTCGTGAAGAATGCAAAGCCCCAAACTAATATAAATATATATAACATCTACATATATTAAATAATGTTCAAAGTTTGCAAAAACTCATTTGCAAAATCATTTTTCCAACAATAATATATCGCTAAATTAATAAAATATGACGGTCCCAACATTATAAATTTATAGAGGTTTTACTCTATTTATGCAAACAATATAGTTATTTAAATGCAGCTAGCTATAACTTCCGAAATGTGCATACCGGGTACGTATTTATTAGCGTCAAACATAATACGCGATCATCCTAATCTATACTATTTATAAAGAGTGAATGTTTGAAATCTTGAAATCTTTAATTATTAAATCTTGAAACTTAAATAATTTAAGTTTTATTTAATTACCTCTAAGTTATCGCTTTAACCTTGATCAATTATAAACTTGATCAACTTTTTACAAAACACACCATGATATTATTTAAAAAAATGCACATGCTTTATATTTTTTAAGAAAAACACAAACGGCTTTGCATCACAAGTTGAACCAGAATCATGAATATCGCAAACTACTACTCCCTCAATCTCAAATATTATTGTCTCACTCCGACAAAAAACAACACACGATCATCCTAATCTATACTATTTATAAAGAGTGAATGTTTGAAATCTTGAAATCTTTAATTATTAAATCTTAAAACTTAAATTAATGTAGTTTGTTTAAATTACCTCTAAGTATCCTTTAAAGCTTGATCAATTATAAACTTGACAACTTTTAAAAAACACACATTATATTAATTTAAAAAATGCACGCTTTATATTTCGAAAAACGCACGCTTTGCACCACAGGTTGAACCAGAATCATGATTTCGCAACTACTCCCTCCGTCTCAAAATTATTGCCCCCCGACAAAAAACACACAGTTTAAGAAAAATGCATTTATTACCCCCCTGAAAACACCATTTGTACCCCTCCGGTTTTTTCCGGTTTTTTTTCGTATTTTATTTTTTTTGTATTTTTATAATTTTGTATATGTTATAAAACTGTGACACGGAAAAAACGGAACGAAAAATATAAAGTTTAACAGGTCAAAAGTATGAAACTGTCAAAAATTACGGAACAGAAACTAAAAAAAACTACGTTGCACTGTCAAAAGAGGGTACAAAAGGAATCTTTTGTACTTTTTGACACTATGCAGTGGGCCAGGGGTACTAATAGGGGCACCCTTATAAAAAAAGTTTGATTATATTTTCAACGTCTGACGCATCACTGACCAACTAGTTAATTACAAAATACTTACCTAACTACATCCAATTGCATATGCATTGAATTGGAGATACAGACGCTTTAACATATATAATTTTGTTATTGCACTTCTTTAACTTATATTGCATTTTTTATTTATTTCTTTTTACAAGTTTCCAACCTGATGGCTTGACATTTTCAACATTGACATCTTCAATCTCTATCTAGTTCAAGGTATTAGAAACGATTAATTGTTTATGTGTGTATAAAAAATGTTGCTTAGGTGTGTATTTGGGTTTGGAAGGGGCAAAAAAGAAGAAAAATGATGGGATTTTGTTTATTTTCCAAACTTTTATTAAGGTTTTTTATACTATCGATTTTACTACGTTTTCTTTTTAAAATAAATTTCTCAAAGACACAATTTTAAGAAATCATAATTACTAGTACATTTTCTCTCTTACTTTTTGTAGAATGATAATTTTCTATTTAATTAAGTTAATTAAAATATAATATTCAAGCAAAAACGCTTCAGTTCTTAACATTTCCATAAAACATCATTATAAGAAACAACACAAGATATGAAGAAATAATTAGGATTGCCGCAATATAATGGTCATCACAAATCTTCCTCTTACACTTTTGATATTAAGCTTAACCAGATCGAGGTATTCGTCATCAATATGTGGCCAAGGAGGGGAGGGTTCAATTAAAGTCTCCCTCAAAAGCTGCAAACTACCACCTGGCACACTCCAAGATCGAACGACATTAATAATACTCTTTTTCTAGCGTTGACACTTAATACCAGACTTACACTCAAGATTACTCCTCGGTGTCAAAATGTCTAAAGGAGGGTAAAGATTGCAAGACTAACAAAGTAACCCACAACACAAGATATCATCAAGTGTGCATATCACCTTATCAAGAGCTCCTTTCGAGACCCGAGACTACCTCAAACGACACTTGTAAGGGTTGGATTTGACATTGCGCAACCTTGTAGAAAGTAAACTGTTAAGGAAAGCCAAAGTAAAACCACCATGCTCGTCTTACACCAAATCATATAGCACAAGCCTAACAACACCATCACCACAATCATGGGGTGACACAAAATCAGAACCCATGCCATGTCGACACTTAAAACGGAGAGTATGCGTTTTGAAACAAACCCTACATAACTAAAGACTCATATGTTTAAAAGTAACCTCATCCTCCTCTAAAATATCAAGATTAGTGGTCAAATATTATTTTATGATAGCTTGCGCATCACCATTACAATGATGATCATGAAAATGAGTGATCAACAAAGTTTTGGTAAGCATGTTTCCACCACCATTGTAACAACAACTAAAACCAATAAAAGTGCAATGAAAACGCACAACCGCTATGACAACCAAATCATTAATAGCAACAAACCACCACCACAATCTAAAATGTTGGACCAAAACGCTGAGGAGAATTCAAAACGCTGGACCAAAACGCTAGGCCAAAAATACAAAAACTCCAAAGAGAAAAACGTTGGACCAAATGGACAGAAAACGCTATGGAGAAACCAAAAAATGCTTGACCAAAAGGACACAAAGAATATGAACGAGAAACGCCACAACAAGTGTTCACGCAAAGAGCAAACCCAAAAGAATGCTTATCACCACAAGCATTTTTATACGGAAAAAAATACGCCACAAGAAACTAACCTATACCCTCCACAATTATAAAAACAAACAAAAAACTTCACAATTACAACCAAAAAACGCCACAAAAAAGAACAACGTGACAAACTAGCACTTCATTATCCCAAACAAGAACAAACCAAAAAACGCTAAAAGATATGCGTCCCCCCAAACCAACAAAACAACACAAGTACAAACGAAAAACGCTACAATAGCAGGCATGACAGACCAACATTTTATTTAACCTAGCAAGAACAAACCAAAACGCTAAAAGGACAAGCATTCACGCCCAGAACAAACCAACAAAACGCCACAAGTACAACAGTACAACCTTCATTTTAGGGAGACCAAACAAGAAACCCCACTAGAACAGGCGGTCACGGAAATAACAAAACCAAAAAAACGCTAAACTAGCAGCCAACGAAACAAACAAGTTTCAAAAACGAAAACCCTAAAACGAGATCAAAAAAGTTAAAATGAAAACCCTAGTAAACAAATTCCAGAAGATACGAATGTAGAATCAGAGATGCAACTAAGGATGTTGGATCAATGAAGAAAGATACGAAAAACTTGGGATAAAAAAGATTGCCATAAATCACCAAATTCTCCCCAAAACACATATTTATTATTATTATTATTATTATTATTATTATTATTATTATTATTATTATTTCTTTTAATATTTTATATTATTTTTTTGCCAAAATTTAATTATATTATTATTATTATTATATTTATTATTGAATAATAAAAATTAATATAATTTTTATATTTAAAGTTTTAAGTTTATAATTTATTGAAATATATTTTTAATATTATTTTTATAACTAAGATTATCAAGTTATTATTAAAATATTATCGTCTCACTTTTATTGTTCTCATTTGATTTTTTAAAGTCTTTCTTTTACAACTTTGATCTTTAATATTTTTGTTTGTGTTATATAATACTTGATGCAAAATATATGAATTGATTGTTTTTTAAATATATTTTTATTGATATAATTTTCATAAAGGATTATATAACACAAACAAAAATATTAAAGATCAAATTTGAAAAAAAACTTTAAAAAGTCAAATGAGGACAATAAAAGCGGGACAGAAGGAGTATTAGTTACGAGTATTAAATATTTACAATTACACTATGTTTTCAACTAACCAAACATAGTGTTTTGTTTCTTTGACACATTATAGCTCACTGCGTTACAATTTCACTTTTCATTACATTACAAATTATCATGTAAGATAAGAAAAAACGAAATGATCATGAGAAATGAAATTTGAAAAGACACAATGATCAGTTGCTGTCAAAGTGGACTTGAGTACTTAGCGATGGTGCCTTAGCTTGGGGTACATCTTCTTTAATCGATTCAACATTCGACTTCTTTGCACGTTTATCTGCATCTGATATTGATTTGGCTTTGGTGTTTAACTGATACTGAACGGATCGCCCTCTAGTCTTGGTGTTATTAGTAGAAGAGCCGCCAGACCTTGTGGTGGCTGAGACACCTGGAGCTTTTTGTTCAGACATTGTAAGAGAGGTATGCTGAACATGATTCCAAATGGATCTATTTATAGGAGGTTTGCATGTGCTTGTGACGAATACTATGACTCATAAGATGACGTGTATCTTACGTTCCAGATATAACTATTATGTAATAAAAATGTACAATGATGTCTAGATAAGTCTTTGAGATTGTTTAATGTAAAAATTGATGAGAGGCAGCTAAGCTAATTCATATAGTCGTAATATAATATTTCAGTTACTTGGGTCAAATATTTGAAGAAGAATAAGTATACAGACTTGTGCAAGCTAGGTCTACAGATGGATTTACTTCATTTATCATGTAATATTTCAATCATCATCATTATTAATTGTGGCTATTGTCGTCATCGTTAAGTAATATTAATTGTTTCGTCATTTTGGTGTAATGTTTTTTAACTGGACAAGTTACCAGCCATTTACTATTTTTAGGCCACATTTTTTTTAGCAATTCTTTCCCTCCCCCGTTTAGGTCACAGACACACACACGAATACAAACAAACACACTGTGATTGTGGCCTTGCAATCGATGAGCAAATGTTTCTTCTTCTTGTTCGAATCGCAAAAACTTTTTCGACATCCATAATAGGACTCACTGTGATTGCGGCCTTGCAATCGATGAGCAAGTTTCGTGGACTAAAAAGAATCTGGGTTGTTGTAAATTTTTGTATAGGTGTAAAAAGGGGTATGCAAGTTTTTGTAGGATCATTTACATTTTTGGTGGATTTAATAATTTTTTACGATTTTGGGGAATTTATTGACGAGGGTTATCTCAAGTAGTTTTTGTAAAATTTCCGTTTCTATTCGTACGAATTTTATCGTCTTTTCAGTTGTAGCATACGTAAGGTAACTTTTATAGTAGTTTCTAGTAGTGTGTAGGGGTGTTCATTGTTTGGGTAATATCCGAATAAACCAAAAACCGAAACCAGATCAAACTTGTAACCGAACCGAATTTGCCAAACCAAACTGAAACAAATTAAATATTCAGTTTCCGGTTTTGATATGGTTTTAGCAAAATGAAAACCGAACTTAACCGAAAGCCAAATGCACATAAATGCATATATTTATATAAGAAAACATTAAGACACTTTTTTAGTACTAGTTAGATACCCGCGCATAGCGGCGGTAATAAAAATTGCTAACAAAACTCTCCCCGCAATTTCCTACCCGTTTAATGAATTCGTTTCACAACACTTCGAATGTATACGTGTTCGTTGTATGTGTTTGTTTGGATTTCTCGTAGCTTTCCCGCAAAACAATATTAACATCATTATTCTCGCATGTAAAAAGAGACTCGCACTCTCTTACCCATCAAACACTCTCTCCAAAAGTATATAATTTTTACGAATCCGGTGTGTAATCAAACTAAGGTTATGGTTGTAAAAAATTTAAATCAAAATAAAATAAACCAACTAAAAATGTAAAAAACTTATAATTCATAAAAATATATCAAAATTGATGTTGAAATAAAGAGCACAAAATTTTTAAAAACATGATGAAATTAGAATATAAAAAAAATAAATAGATAAAAAGATATTTCAATTTGAAAATGAGAGTGATTTTTAATTAAAAAGTGACACGTGTCATTATATGATGTAGTCCCCTAAAATGATATGGATGGTCAAGATTGCACCTTCTTATCTTAATTTTTAGTGGGACTCACATTATAAATGCTTTATATAAGGCTGGGCGGAGTAAGGGATAACTCACCACCCAAACTCACAAAACTCACCATTCACCTTATGCCACCCTTGCAAACTCGCGCGTGAGTTGGTGCTTGAGTGGTGAGTCACTAACCACAAGTGAGTGGTATTATTTGGGATCCACATGTTTCTTTATCCATTATATATATAAAAAAATTAAAAACCCTTATTTTTTACCTATAAATACCTACTATTTCACTAATTTTTTAAACACAATTCATTTATTTTTAAACAAAACTCTCACATTCAGTATTGTATTTTTAACGTAATGTTTTTATGATTATGCAATCTTTTTAAATTATGAATAAGTTTTTTTAATTTAGTTTGCGTTTTTATTAATTTTGTACGTTTACGTTAACGTTTTTATTAATTTCGTACGTTTACGTTAACGTTTTTAATTTATGAATGAAAGTAAGTTAAATAAAAAATGATGTGTAAGGTGAGTTTGGTATGAAAGGTGAGTGTTAAAACGGTTGAAAGGTGAGTGATAAAGTTGGAGAGAGAAAGCTGACGTGGCGCTGAGGTGGATGGTGAGTTTAGTGCTCTTACTCCATCCAGGTATAGAAGTATAGATAAAAATATAAGATTTTATCTAGGTAGAAAATGTTTTTATGTTAAAAATCTATAATTAAATTAATAAGTAATTTAATATATGTAATTCGGGTTACACTGGCTACTTGATGCG
>BQNB010143291.1:0-14621 GCA_026074375.1 Tanacetum coccineum | reverse complement strand
TCGGGTCGGCTGTGTAACACACGAGTGTGCGTTTGGTTTTTCATTGCCGCACCACATAAGGGTGCGTTTGATGCTCGGTGCAAGCCAAATGGTGTGTTAGGTTTGACAGAGACGAAGCACAGGGTGCGTTGGTTTTCGGGTCACACCAAAAAGGTGTTCGCTTTTGCGTATATCATCAGTTAAGAGTACGTTTGGTATTCACATTAGCCGAAAAGGGGTGCGTTTGGTTGATAAAACGCAGCAAAGGCGTGTTGGTTTGTGATTTACGCGGCGTAGGGTGCGTTTGGTGTGATAGAAGACGAATTAGGGGCGTTTGATTTATGTATAAACAGCCAAAGGGTGTGTTTGGTTCGACGGAAACCGCACAGGGGTGCGTTTGGTGTATATAAATGGATAATAAAAATTAAAGGATTTCATATATAAATTTATATATTAAACCGTATCTAAATGTGGTATTGGTTAAATAAATACTTTATTTATTATTTTCGTTTTGTTTTTATAATAACTGTTAAGGGATGTGTTTGGGTTTACAACATGGTTTGATTTAATTAAGGGAAAATGATTAACTTTTGTTAATATGGAAAACGTTAAATAAACGAATGGGTCATGCCGAGATTTTTATAAATCGCTACACTTAGTAAACTTTTACAAAACTACTTTACTTATTATCTGGAAATGTCTTAAGAATTATTAAATCGTGAAGACCCGATAATCAAACGTAAACTATGATTTCAGAAATTTCATTTATCTAATCCATAAACTTAAAACGTGCGTTTATTTTTATAAAGGAACTTTCTATTAAACTATTTGGGGATATCCGGGCGCGTGTCGAATTATTTAGTTTCTTTAATTTTTATCATCTTTCATATATAGTACTTGGAAAGTATTATATAATTAAACCATTTTATTTTATTTGTCATCTTTTAGATAACACACATGTTGTGTATCATATACGCTTCGAGTTATTCTTTTGGGTGGGTATCTTAATATATAATTTACGATATAAATTATATATTTGGTCATTTTTCATTATGTAATATATACGGAATATATTACATACTTTGCGTTTACTTTCGATTTATTTATTTAACCAACCACCAAACCATTACAACATCAAATCTAAATAATTTTATCAACGTGTCGCGTTGATGTAATCATCCATCGGGAAAACCTAGATACATTATCCTAGGCTAGTGGATCAAAACCGTTAGGATAAACCGCAACTTCTTGGTCGAGCCCGTTACAGTTTCCGTTTCCATCTTTTGTACTCAAGGTAGTACATTCCCGACAATCTTTCTTCATCATCGATGTGAGTTTATAGCCCCTCTTTCACTTGTTTTACAATTGCTTTACAAATCTCGGGGGAGAATACATGCTCAATACAACTTGTTTACATATTCGTTTGCAATATCTTTTACATACTTGATTTTGCAATTCATTACAAACACAATTACATGGTTGATTACAAACTTGGTTTCATACTTTGTCACATACTCATTTGCATACACGTTTACGAAATTGTTTACATACTCATTACGAACTCAATTAAACTATGATTTATATCAAACTCTTTTCTACCTTATGGATTTAAGTACATCAAAGCTATTTAAACGAATACAAAAAGTTAATTTTTTATTGGACACAGTGTTTTTCCGGTTTATCCATCCTCCTTTTACATGGCATAAGTAACATAACCACCCATTGCCCATTATCATGAGCTGTAAATTCTTGACCGGAGACTGGTTAAGGAAGCGCTAGTGTATAAAATAGATCTATGTGGATTGACATTACTCCCTAATCGGGTGGATTAGCTCCACTAGTTATCCGACAAGTACCGAAACACGAATGCAATACATTACATGTCTGGAACAATTTGGATGTTACGGTTATTGAACATCTACACGGCCTTATATTTGCATTAAATGCATACATAGAAGTCGATCTTCAGTGTCATGAGCGTAGCGCACAACAGTAGATACTTATTTAAGTTGGTGTAACTGATAGGGTCTGGGGTGGTTGAGTAGTGAGGACGGTGCGAAGCGGAGGGGGGGGAGGTGTCGCGATAGTGTTGAGAGAGAAGGCGCAAACGATGCACGGGGGGGTGGTCTTAGTGGGCGGGGCGGAGAGGTCGGTAGGGTGGTGCGCAGCTTGGAGAGGAGCGCATGATTGTCGTATAATTTTTGAGGGGTTGGTGGTTTGGGTGTTGTACCATTTTGTGGGGACACATCGTTATCATATATTTGATAACTCTACCGTAGATCTACCTAACCACTGAAAATCTGAGTCAGTATCACGACAATTATGTAACCTCATTATAAGTAGTCAACGGCGACAGGCTCGAAGATACGTGTGATTTCAAAATGAATGACTACGATAAACAGATACAGTACCACCACATATATAAATTCGAAACGGGTTGCGCTAAGCTCATGACACTGAAGCTCGACATCTATGTATGCAATTTAATGCAAATAAAGGCCCGTGTAGATGTTCAAACCCGTAACATCCAAATTGTTCCGACATGTATGCATTCGTGTTTCAGTACAGTCGAAACTAGTGAGAGCTACTCACCCGAATGAGGGGATGGTCAATCCCAAATAGATCTATTTATACACTCGCGGCTTCCTTAAATCCAGTCCTCCGGGATCAAGAAATATAACAGTATCATGATAATGGGCAATAGGTGGGGAATTTATCCAGTCTACATTAAGGCCACAGTTTGTACTATAACCAGATGCTATGTTGAGAGATAATCTCGCGAAAATCACATTGGTGTCCTCATTCTCTAATCTGACCACTCTTGGTACGTCTTCGATATATATAGCATGATGGATGATACTCTAAATCATCCCATCACTGATCATAGAATACTCAATTGGATATCTCGTGATACTATAACATTCAAGTATACTCATTAGAGCTATACCTCGAACACCCCAAACATGCCATGACCAGTATGAGGAGAATCCCTTCTTACAAGCAGGACAAGTCATGTTAATCGTAGACGTACACAACTTTTAAAGTTGAACACTGTTTAAGGCATGTTTTTTATCTTAGTGAATTAGATGCTTGGCTTAACTTGATGTTGCAATGGAGTTCTAAAATTGACAAGATTTCATTTTATGATATTTCTACTTACATACAAATGAACAAATCTCGTTGGTTATTTCAAGCTTTGTCAATGTGATGTAATTATGGGACAAATGTTTTATCTATTTCAAAGAAATCAACGAGATTACTGTTTCAAACGACAAACCTTTAAGGTCGTTCTCTTGTATCTTGTCTGTTGTATTATGAAGTAGTCACTCCAAGTGGTAATCCGCTGCGTTGAGTAGATTTTTGGGGTGTTACAAATTGGTAATCAAGCCCAAGGTTAATAAGAACTAGTTGCATATTTTACCCTAGACTATAACCGTTTTCACAAATATTGCATCACATCAAACATTTTCACAGTGCATACACACTACTTTCTTATGTGCTTACACTACTTGTTGCATTATGTGCTTACATGACATACATATATATAATATATATATGCTTACATCCCTTTGCGTATATCGTGACATTTTATTTAAAATATGAGTTATTTTATAAAACACCAAACATCTCTTAGACATTGTGAGTTCACAACAGGTCCCCTCACTTCGGTCCAGACTGAATTAAACAATGGTCCCCCAAGAGATATTTTTCATAACTATTATACAATATTGTATTAGCGAAATGCCGTCATAATTTTTTGTCTGCATGGATTATGTATGAGATCTAAGTATTACAAGTCCTTGTATGGGCGGACTTGTATAGGAGGATTATAGGATAATTTTTTAGGATGACTCCGTTCATAATGACCTTTATCATATTTACCTTTGAAATCGAGTACATCCATTACTGTCTTGAACCTCCATGTCGATTCCCCCTGATTGTTTCGCTCTCCGTCTCCGAAGACGAGTTTCAAACACTCGTCCCATACTCATTAGAGCACCTGCATCGATATGTCATTCACCACCTTGAAAACTTTGTGTGTACGCGTGTTGCATCAGAAATTATTAAGTAGGATGATTTATAATCTCCTTATTTAAAAGGATTGGGACGCCTTTTCGGTTAAATAAAGAAATTGTAAATCACCGAACCATAAGTTTATCAATTCATTATTTACATAAATTGGGACGCTTCTTTATGCAAATAATAAATTATAAATGAGTGGGCTTAATGGTATCCAATATGACACGAGTATGAACCTGAAATCGATAATCACCAGAATCCGTTAAAAGTGTCTAGAGACACAATCGTGCCTTACCACTCAGCAGAATCTTAAGGCCTCACTTGGAACTACATGATCTCATTCTTAAGAGATTACTTTTGCCGTTGCAAATCCTTGTGATCACGAACTGTTCGTGGAACTATCAGACTTGTTACACACTTGAGCTAATGGAGTTGATTCATCTTCGAACTAACGACTGAGTACCATATTCCGCCGTCCATCGCATAAGCTCTCCCGCGAGCTCCTCCCATTTGTTAAACTTTATTCTGGGGATATTGTTTCTCGAAATGTCCTCATTCTCGGCATCCCATCACCATCTGTTATAGTTATTGACGTTATGGTCGCTGTTGTTGGGTCCTGGAGCGGTCCCAGCTGGTACAACTTTATCTAATAGGTAATGCAACACCCCTTAAACCAGATGAACACCTACCGACGAAACAGATAGTCGAACTATTCACTTCGGGCCACTAGTACGAAGACTTAGGTCGTGATACATCCTAGTACTGCCTAAGTAAGTTGGATACTTACTTCAATTAGCCTCGTCCATTATTAATCATCGAACATTACAGATATCAGAAACGAGACTCCGTCCTGGAACATTCAAAACTGTATACAAACATACTCACGCGACTACACATTTCCCTTTGACGTTTTCACTGTTAAGAGACTTTCTTCATGACGCGGTTATATCAGTCATAAGATCTGTAATGATATTTTTGAGATACCTATTTTGATGGATTAAATATCCTGGTCAAACTTAGCCAAAAATTTGGTATATGGAGAAGTGTCGAAACATCTAATTTTGCTGAATAAAGTTATCAGCGTCTTGTTTAGAACGGGTTTATCAAATCTTAAATTTTTTCTTGGTCACGCAAACGGTTAACACAAATTTAATCTCAGGACGAGATTCCTTTAAGGGATAGGTACTGTAACAACTGGAAATTTTTGGAATTTTAAAGGACTATTTTACCCTTTGACTTTTTGGGTCCGAATTGACTTTTTGACTTTCGATCTTTTATGGTCACAAAAAGCGATTACCGTGTAACCGGTAATGTTTCAGAACATATTTAAATAATAAATCATATTTATTATTACAGATCTCTCATGTACAAAGTTATTTTTAACTTATTTGACTTGAAAATGAAAAAGATATATGTTATTTCTAAGCTGACGTATAAAAAACAAACCACTAAATCACGTTTTCACGATTCAGACTCTAAAGCAATTTGATGTAAAACGATATTTCGGCCAACTTTTTAGCTTTACCCGAGACTTGAAAACAAACAGAAGAGGACTAAAACAGCCTCGCAAAATTTTGGAGACCACATACAACGCGTACGGACACAAAAATAATTAAATTTATTTTTAATTATCACTATTTATTTAATAAAAAAATATTAAATAAAATCATTTAACATTTTATTCAAAAGCATTTGTTGATATTCGAGTTCAAATTCATTTTTTATTTTCGAACAAGGCATAACCGGATCACCAAAGAAATAATAAATATTTTTATAAATGTAATAAAATATTTATGAAATACTATCAAGTAAATACTCATTTTTATCAGAAAAATGATTCTGAACGCAATGGCACAAGTTTCGCGTTTTGAATCATCCGATAAGTGGCTCAAACGAGTCCCGAACCATAAATTAACAAAAGTTACGCTTTTGGTCCTTGTGAAAATATTTACACATTTCCCCTTATCTATATCTTTTCTATTTTTTTAACATTTCAATTTCAATTTCAATTTTAATATATATATATATTTATATTTATATATATATATATATATATATATATTATAGAGTAGGATCTAGTGAGAAGGTAAATTAAAATAAAAAGTGGTGAAAAGTGACTAAAACCACACATTTAAGATGCAACGACTTTCATTAGATGCATTTCTATTCATCTAGATGCATCATATAGAGTTTCAAAAGTTAATTTGATTTGTAGATGGTGCAAATTGATTTTCATGATTTTGGCACATGTAGAGGACCAAAAAATAAGCGGAAATCATGAAAATTTGAATCTAAAATACATATAGCGCATCCATTAAAAGCTAGATGAAAACACATTATGATGCATTATAATGCATCTAAAGATTGTAGAGATGCATCTTTTTAACTCGAATTGCCATTCGATATGCGGTTATAGTTACTTCTTATCCTTCTTATTTTAAGAAAACTTCTCATTTGATCCTAATATATATATATATATATATATATATTCTTTATCATATATATATATATATATATATGGGCAAGTTAAATGAGTAAGGTAATTTTGTAGAGAAGGAAAGAAAGGGATCCTAGCCTTTCATCCCTTCCCCTCCCTCTTTTTTTAAATCTAACGAACTAGATTAATCCACAAATTACACTAAATATGATACAAAGGGTATTTTTGACATTTTAACCCATCACACCTCATATATTTAATAAAGAAAAAAACACACATCTGGACTCTTGAAGGTGAAACATAACTCGATCTCTCTATACACCGTCCTTATACAAGCTCCATGCAACCAAAAACATTCACCGCCATTCACGCGTTACAACCCACCATTCTCGCAGATCAAACCACCACTACTCCACAATTATCGCTTCAACTACCACCAACCAACCATAATTTTCTCTTAACTACCACCAACCACGAAATAAAATCCCGCCATTGAAGCCATGGGCTGATATCTTCATCTGTGAAGATATTTAATATGTTCACTAGATTCTTTATTACACATGCCATGAGCTCATATCTTCATATGTGAAGAAATTTGCAATTGGAAGGTTGTGAGGTTAAAATTAGTCCTTAAAAAGGTCAAATTCTCACAATCTTATCACTAGAATTTGTATTCAGTGTTAAATTACTAAATCGTTTGTAACGTTAGTTATTTTAATACATCGGGATTTGATTTTTTTGCAAATCCGAGTTGTGTTTTACGTTTTTATGTGATGACAGATCTTGTTATATGTTTATTAGCTATACTTTTTGATAGATTTTAAAATTAGGACTTTTGATTTTAGTCACGTCATGTGCTTTTATCTTCAAATGAGTTTCGTAAGTGAAGCTAAAATATAGTAGAGATAGGTAGAAAATTTTACCATATTTAGGTTAGCGCTGACAAAATGTTTGTTAAAATGCTTATAAGAATCAATTTATAAATGAATCGAGATTTTCACATGTGCCTAAACCATCTTACTAGCCGTAAATGAAATACTATTCACATGTCAACACATGCTAAATTGTCAAGATCATATTTAATAGGATAAATTTTTGTGATATTTATTGGGCAATATCTTTAATTACAAGTCAGGAGTTCTCACTTTTCAATTTTATTTTTAAATAGAATGCAGCAATATTTTTAGATTTAGATTGAGTGGAATTCTTGGTTATTGATTTTTTGATCCCATTGTAGTTGCAAGTAATGCTTGGGCATCGTTTAATAAGACAATGATGATAAGCCTAGATCATGAAAGAACAAAACTTGCCATCCGGGAAGATGTACTTATGCTGTTGGAGATCTGTGTGAAAACAATAGCAAGGAATCAAGTTTTGATGTTACTAGAAGTTTTGATGTTTCTAGTGGATTTTTAAGATGTGTGAAAAACCTCTTCACATGTGAAAGTATACGTCTTGTAGCTTTTTAATATGTGTGAACAACTTCGTCACATGTGAAAATATACGTCTTGTAGCTTTTTAAGATGTGTAAAAAACATCTTCACATGTGAAAGTATACCTCTTGTAGCTTTTTAAGATGTGTGAAAAATCTCTTCACATGTGAAAGTATACGTCTTGAAGCTTTTTAAAATATGTGAACAACTTCGTCACATGTGAAAATATATGTCTCGTAGCTTTTTAAGATGTGTAAAAACATCTTCACTTGTGAAAACATTACGTCTTGTAGCTTTTTAAGATGTGTGAAAAACCTCTTCACATGTGAAAATATACGTCTTGTAGCTTTTTAAGATGTGTGAACAACTTCATCACTTGTGAAAATATACGTCTCATGTGAAAAACCTCTTCACATGTGTGGGTATGCTTAGACTTTATCTATGGAATTGCTAAGTAGTACCATAGTTAGATATCTGGCCTGGTTGTATTATAGCGTTGCCATCAAGTTTTCAGAAAAGTCTAAAGGAGGCTCTAGCTTACTATTGTAAGGGAATAGTAGTAGAAGGCTAAAAGCTTGTGTATAGTTACAGATGTAGGTATTCTCTGTCAAGTGCTAATTCGCCTCTCTTCCCTTCTTTTGTTTATAATAGCACCTACCAGTTAATTAAATCGACTTCATCTATTATAGGAATATTTCATGTGTTTGACATTCTCGTCTTATAGGTTGGCATGAAATAAACAAGGACCAACCTACAAAATTAAGACCCTAGCAAAGAAAATATTCTTTTCTTCTGCTTTACAAAAAGCCTGAAGTATGGAATTTTTCACAATAGTTGAGTACTGGTGTTATTTGATTCTCAAACTCCAGTAGTCCTTGTGCCTTGGGTTTGATTCAGAGTCTCCTTTTTAGCATTTTGTCTCAAGATTATATGAGTTCTGGTTTAGTATTTAAACCCCAATTATAAGAGATGATTAATGGAATTCATTTGGTTAGGGTTCAACGTAGTAGGACTCCCATCCATAAACTTATAACATTGATTTTGTCAGATCAATTGTTAAGTAAATTGATGAAATCGGTTCTGTTTAATACCATCAGTTGCTTATAGTATATCTTTATCTTTTCTTGCTTCAATACATTGTATAGTACTTTAAACGTGATTCTCATGATGCAATATGACACCTACTGTTTAAATTAAACCTTAAAGAGTCGCTACCAAAGATCAATAAACAATATTTAAGCTCTTCCATGCCTTGTTGATATATGACATGAATAATTTTTGTTACCAAATTACTGTGATGTTCAATGCTTGATGGTTTATTCTCTAGTATATCTTGTACTCATGCACCAAATTTTGAATGAGTAACTGATGCAACATGGTTTTATAAATGTCTGCTGAGTAAACCTTTTATGCTTTATGTTTAATAAAACAGGAGTATAGTATCTGTTCTATAATAGTAGAGGGATCTGATGATAGTCTAATTTGTCGCTTACTCTAATTTGTCGCTTACCATCTTCAAAAGCAACAGGAGTTTTACCTGAGGTAAGGAACTATAGCTCATCTAAAAGCATCTTTCACAAAAAAAATTGATTAATAAGTATTTTTATATGCTTTTACTTTTTGTAGTTGTTGAAAAATTTGGTTGAGCGAAAGAAAAGTGTAAAAAGATCAATGAAGAGTGAAACGGGTCTCAAACACCAACAATTTGATATTTAACAGCAAGCACTGAAACTCACAGCTAACAGGTTTGTGATCGCTAACATAATTTCCCTCTTTTGTTGAATCCTTGTTTGTTTGTTACTAGTTTTTTTTCTCTTTTTGTCTTGTCTGCAGTATGTATGGATGCTTGGGTTTTTCTAATTCTAGATTCTATGCCAAACCACTTGCCGAACTTATCACACTACAAGTAAGAATGCTATGAAGTTTTTCTTCAAATATGGAACTATCATGATAGCACATATGAAATAATCTCATGATATTGTTTTACAGGGAGAGAGATTTTACAACAAACCGTTGATCTCGTCTAGAATAATTTAAACTTTGAGGTGATTATTCTAATACAAAATTATATAGCTTGCATCGTTGTCTCAGTTACCTCTTTTTTAAGCATTTTTATTTTATGGCCAGGTGATTTATGGTGACACTGATTCAATTATGATCTATACCAGACTTGATGATATTAACAAAGCCAAACCTATCAAAGACATATGGTTTGTGATTGTAACTGTAATAACAGCATTCGATGGCTATAACTTGGCATACCATATTTTTGTTAACCGGCTCGCAATTATATTACCTACTAGGTCAACAAGAAATTCAAGTGCTTAGAAATTGATCTCGATGGTCTTTACAAGAGAATGCTGCTGCTAAAAAAGAAGAAATATGCAGTTGTGAAAGAGCAAACAAAAGATGGGTATATCTACAAGGCGATTATATACACTATTTCTAATTATTCTTTGAACACTTGTATATTCCCAAGCAGTAGTTGCTAAATGTTGTCAAATCTTTAGGTTATTGAGCGTAACAGTCTTGATATGGTTCGGCGTGACTCGAGTTTGCTATCAAAGGAGACTGGAGATTTCTGATTGGAACAAATATTATTTGAGCTGTATGTATTTATTTGTGTGTAATTTCACAGCATTAGCAACTTCCATTTTATAATACTTACCATTCTTGAACTCTTATGCCGACAGTCATGTGAGGAAGTTGTTGAATCCATACACGAGATAAGGGGCTGGGATGGTATGTTCCATAAGTTATCAAAGTATTTGAATCAATTTAAACTAATGTTACTGGCAAGCAATTTTTCTATTAATTAGTATCAAAACTAATTCAGAAGATTTCCATAGCTTTCAAAAATATCTAACGTTATATAGCAGGTGTAGAGGTATGAGGAATGGAAAATTGCTTTTTTGGAACATACATCATTACAAAATCGTTAAACAAACCACTTGAAGCCTACCCAGATGCTTGAAGTCAACCTCATGTTGAAGTAAGTAAAATCACAAAATCTTTTGTCATGTCCACCTCATCTTAGTTATCGGTTATCTGACTTATTTTGTTTGATGAATATTAATCAACTTGTCATAATCTTATACAGGTAGCTAGTATTCATAAGCCCATTTTTCAACTTAATTTTTACTTATGAGCTTATACGACTTAGAGATGGAAAATAAGCTCAATGAGCTCGGAAAAATGGTCTTATGATATATACAAGTGAAACCATATAAAGCTCATAAGCCTAAAACTAAGCTTAAACAAACTCCCCTAAATGATTAGTTATATATGTAACAGATTTAATTTTTAGAAAAACAACCAATGTAGTGATGCAATTTGTTATGAACCAATGCTGTATGTTTCTTGACTTTTATAAACTATTTCATATAAGTATAAATCGCTATGAGTTGATGCTCTTTGTACTTATTGACACAACGATTACTTTTCTCCGTAAGTGATTTAGTTCTAAATTAAATGATTTACCTATACAGATGGTTATGAATTAATGCTATATTGTACTTGTTGATCCGATGACTCTCCGGGATGTTTGTTTTAGCTTATACGTGGGCTTATGAGCTTATCTAATTTTGGCTTCAGATAAGCATATAAGCTTAAACCAACACCCCCTCAATGTAAATAAGTACTAATAGCATAACCAATTACACAGATCACTTCAGTTACAGCTATCAAATACAGATAAAAACTAATAATCAGTGTCAATAACCAAATTATAAATCCTTTGCAGGTTGCAAGTATTGTCCCGTTAAAGGTGGACCTCCTCCCAAGTATTCTTAAAGGACACAATTGGTAACCAAGAACTATCAAGTTTTTTTTAGAACGGCTATTAGTTGTTAAGGTCCATCCAATTGGGCAGTATAGTGTACCTAAACCCGCTTGTACTTCCTCCTATTCCGCATGAAGGGGTAAAAGTCCAGGGTGGTACTCGAACTTGAGACCTCCCCTAGCCAAACATCCCCTCCCCAAGCCCCTAAGGAATCTTGGTGGCCAACTGAGCTAACCCAGTTGGTTGAGAACTATCAAGTTGTTTAATCCAAGTTATATAATTCATTATGAATCAGGCTGCTGTAATCATTTTTCCACACACGTTTGTGTACTCGAATTCTAAATGTAGTCATACACGTTTTGTTTGTCTTCTATCTGTACCTCATAATTTTCAAAGCTTAAACAATCTGTGCTCATAATTTTCACGCGCGAAGATGTTTATACAAAACTTAAACAATCGTCTATTAAACGACGATATCTCATATTTTTGTACCTCTAGTATAAAAAATACGCTAGTAAGATGAAAGCTTCAATCCTTCCTCTTAATATTCACGCGCGAAAATATTCTTAACAAACTTAAATAACCTATTAAACATCAATATCTCCTATCTTTGCATCTCTAGTATAAAAAATATGCTAGTAAGAGCAATGCTTTAATCTGTACTCATAATTTGCACGCGTGAAAATATCAATATCTTATAATTTTGCACTTCTAGTATAAAAAATACACTAGTAAGATAAAATCTTCAATCCTTGCTCATAATTTGCACATGTGAAGATAATTCTTACAAAACTTAAATAATCGTCTAATAAACAAAAATATCTCATATTTTTTCACTTCTAGTATCTAGTAAGAGCAATTTTTCAATCCTTCGTCATAATTTGCATGCGTGAAGATAATTTTACGAACTTAAATAATCGTGTATTATATATCAATATCTTATAATTTTGCACTTTTAGTATAAAAATTACACTTGTAAGATAAAATCTTCAATCATTGCTCATAATTTGCACATGTGAAGATACATTCTTACAAAACTTAAATAACCGTCTAATAAACATCAATATCTTATATTTTTGCACTTTTAGTTTAAAAAATACGCTAGTAAGAGCAATGCTTCAATCCTTGCTCATAATTTGCACGCGTGAAAATATAAATATCTTATAATTTTGCACTTCTAGTATAAAAAATATACTAATAAGATAAAATCTTCAATCCTTGCTCATAATTTGCACATGTGAAGATAATTCTTACAAAACTTAAATAATCGTCTAGTAAACATAAATATCTCATATTTTTTCACTTTTAGTATAAAAAATACGCTAGTAAGAGCAATGTTTCAATCCTTGGTCATAATTTGCACGCGTGAAGATAATTTTACAAACTTAAATAATCGTGTATTAAATATCAATATCTTATAATTTTGCACTTCTGGTATGAAAATTACACTTTTAAGATAAAATCTTTAATCATTGCTCATAATTTGCACATGTGAAGATACATTCTTACAAAACTTAAATAACCGTCTAGTAAACATAAATATCTCATAGTTGTGCATTTTTAGTTTATAAAATACGCTAGTAAGAGCAATGCTTCAATCCTTGCTCATAATTTGCATGCGTGAAAATATCAATATCTTATAATTTTTCACTTCTAGTATAAAAAAATACACTTGTAGGATAAAATATTCAATCCTTACTCATAATTTGCACATGTGAAGATAATTCTTACAAAACTCAATAATCGTCTAGTACACATAAATATCTCATATTTTTTCACTTCTAGTATAAAAAATATGCTAGTAAGAGCAATGTTTCAATCCTTGGTTATAATTTGTACGGTTGAAGATAATTTAACGAACTTAAATAATCGTGTATTAAATATCAATATCTTATAATTTTACACTTTGAGTATAAAAATTACACTTGTAAGATAAAATCTTTAATCATTGCTCATAATTTGCACATATGAAGATACATTCTTACAAAACTTAAATAATCGTCTAGTAAACATCAATATCTCATATTTTCGCAACTTTAGTTTAAAAAATACGCTACTAAGAGCAATGCTTCAATCTTTTCTCATAATTTGCACGCGTAAAAATATAAATATCTTATAATTTTGCACTTCTAGTATAAAAAATATACTAGTAAGATAAAATCTTTAATCCTTGCTCATAATTTGCACATGTGAAGATAATTCTTACAAAACTTAAATAATCGTCTAGTGAACATAAATATCTCATATTATTTCAGTTTTAGTATAAAAATACGCTAGTAAGAGTAATGTTTCAATCCTTGGTCATAATTTGTACGTGTGGAGATAATTTTACGAACTTAAATAATCGTGTATTAAATATCAATATCTTATAATTTTGCACTTTTAGTATAAAAATTACACTTGTAAGATAAAATTTTTAATCATTGCTCATAATTTGCACATGTGAAGATACATTCTTACAAAACTTAAATAACCGTCTAGTAAACATTAATATCTCATATTATTTTTGTTTTAGTTTAAAAAATACGCTAGTAAGAGTAATGCTTCAATCCTTGCTCTTAATTTTTATGCGTGAAAATATAAATATCTTATCATTTTGCACTTCTAGTATAAAAAACTTTAATCCTTGCTCATAATTTGCACATGTGAAGATAATTCTTATAAAACTTAAATAATCGTCTAGTAAACATAAATATCTCATATTTTTTCACTTCTAGTATAGAAAATAAGCTAGTAAGAGCAATGTTTCAATCTTTGGTCATAATTTGCATGCGTGAAGATAATTTAATAAACTTAAATAATCATGTATTAAATATCAACATCTAATAATTTTACACTTTTAGTATAAAAATTACACTTGTAAGATAAAATCTTCAATCATTGCTCATAATTTCCAATAAAGGTAAATATTTTAGCGTGGAAAGTTTGTTTGGATAAGCTCCCCACGAGACTTAACCTTTCACTTCGTGGG
>BQNB010143290.1:0-17011 GCA_026074375.1 Tanacetum coccineum | reverse complement strand
GAGTCTAGAGCCAAGAGATCATCAATTAATCTCGTTAGGACACATTGCCAATTCTCTTGTCTTTCACACACTGTGGAAACAAGACTATCCTAAGAGTCCTACGCATTATCCTTGTGATATTGCCAGAACATCCGAGTGAAACGAAGGTTTTTCACAATGAAGATGGAAATCCTGCTAGAGCCAACATCAAACAAGCTCTTGGTAGGTGACTTGTGCGATTCTACAAGAATCAAACTTGTGTCAACTGGAAAGAAACGATGGTGCGATTCTACGTGAATCAAACTTGTTCCAGTATATGAATTGACGGTTATTGAACATTTGACAAACAATCAAAACTCTCGAAGTGTTACAAAATATTTTCATAATTAACACTTAGACTGATTTTTCAAATCAATTTTCTCTTTATTGCTAACTGTTTCATTACAGGATAATTTAAAGAT
This sequence comes from Tanacetum coccineum, assembly GCA_026074375.1. Taxonomy (NCBI): domain Eukaryota; kingdom Viridiplantae; phylum Streptophyta; class Magnoliopsida; order Asterales; family Asteraceae; genus Tanacetum; species Tanacetum coccineum. The sequence goes on along the minus strand of BQNB010143290.1, from coordinate 16,571 downwards.
GGAGATGGAGATGGAGATACCCAGTACCAGAAATGTCAAGTGAATAACCGAATGCTCAGACACGACCTACACTTGTTATGAAGTTATGAAAGATCTCATAAAGGTGTCAAAGCTTCCGCAAACTCTGATATCGTTTATTTCTTCACAAGTGCACAAGATGGCGATCCATTACAAGATGATGTAAGATTATGTTTGGGTGATGATCTCAAGAAAGCTCAAGATCACAATCAAAGACAAGTCAATGATGAATCAAAAGATCACTACCCCAAATGTACAAGATATCAAATAAAGAATCAAATGTCTACGAGCTAAAGAGTGAAGTGATCAAGTTTGGTATTTTCAGGGGTGACCACCCTTATGGGGATATTGTTAGATATTAGAAAAAGACTCGGTCACCCCGTGTATTTTACTGTTTATTATAGCTCGTAGTTTAATAGTTAATCGTATGATTTTCGGTTTTGAACCGGGTACTAATACCCTGTATTTTGTAAGAACTATAAATACATCTTCCAACTTTGGAAGAGGTAGCTAGTCAAATATACATTTTCTATTTTACACATAGAGCTTTCTCTCTCTAGAAAAACCTCTCCATGTGTTTCTCTCTCTAGAAACTAGCCAAATCCAAGAAGGATGAAAGCCAAGATGTATAAATACAAAAGACTATGGTATAGAAAACAATGACTATGAATTACTATTGTTTAATGCGGAATCTTAAACACATTTACTAAGAGAACAAATGAACAACTGAATAACAACTTATATTAATTTTGTTCTTGAGGATTACAATTGCTAACTATTGATATTGTAATATGTTTGCTAAGCATGGTGTATTCGTCAGTAAACATCTGGTTCATGAATATACTAACAATGCCAAAGGTGATCCTTTTATATACTAAGGATAACCCTAAATGTCTTACATATCTTTTTCTAAAATATCTCATAAATATCTTTTAAATATCTTCTCAACGGTACTAACTAACTTTCTACTAACGGTACTAACTAACTAACAGTACTTAATACTTTGTACTGTCGGTACTAAGTATAACTGTTAGTACTAACTATTTGTACTGTCGGTACTAAGTTAAGAAAACATTAATCCTAACAAAACCTCTCCATGTGTTTCTCTCTCTAGAAACTAGCCAAATCTAAGAATCATCTTCGGGCTGTGAAATATGATATCCTACACACATTAATCTTAAGCATTTTTTGATCACTAGGGTGTTTTGTAACGTCAGTATCAACTGGAAGCATTTTCTTTAAGTTTCCTTTTAAATACCATGAGAGCTGTAAATACCAAAAACTATTTTTTTTCATGAAGAAGTAGCATTGTTAAAATCATAAATTCCCCCCACAGACTTTAGATTGACTTGATTAATTAAATCATCACATTGTTCTTTTGATCGAATACGTGCTAGTTTGATTGAGTCGTAAAGTTGTTTATAGGTCTGTTTCAAATGCTCATTCTCAGCAATAAGCTTTGTCACCCTATGATCCAATTAAATGTTAATTGTTTCAATCTCCTTTAATTCTTGTTTTATCCTTAATCCTTAACCATTTTTTTTCCCCCACATAGGAGAACTTTAATTCTCTCTTTTAACTTCTTTATGACTGTGTCTTTCTCTTGGGACTGAGCATTTAATTCATTTAATTCAAACAATTGATCAAAACTTGAAGCACTTTGATTTGAAACAGATATGTCCCTTTGAAAAATTTCTTGATTAAGTTAGGTATTAACTTCTAAATAGATGCAATGTTTTTCAAGAGTGGTGAAACTTTTGACCAGTTTATCATAAATCTCTTTTTCAATGAAATCCGTTTGAAGCTCAGTCTCAAGTTGGAGAACAACTTTTCACATTATGCACAATATTTCACAGAAGCATTAAATACCAGACGAAATTCACAATGAATGTTCCTACAATAACTTTGCTCAACACTTGATTCGAGAGTCATCAATTTTCCGTTCAAAACTTGAATTCATTTTTAACCTTCAAATGTTTTTAGACTCCAAACGATTTTTCCACAGCCTGTTCCATTTGATGAAAGAACATTTTTGGACTTTATGAAAGTTCATCAACCAAATATAATAGAAATGGTGTTAAATAGAGTTCCTTTCAGAGCTTTTACAAATGGAGATTATTTCATCCCTAAAAACAAGCTTTTATAATGTTTGAAACTCCCTGAACCCTCATTGATAGCTGTGTTATGGTTCTTTCTTAAACAAATCCACTTTATCAAAACCACAAGCTGGTGTTTAAGTTCTTCAAACATTTTATTCACCGAGCTGACTTTAATGAATTTCTTTTTGGAACCTCAACATGGTGGTCACTAGAAAAAAATAAAAAATTGGGTTCTGGATAATTACAACCGAATTCATGAGGAAGGAAGAGAGACCAAAATAGGTTTGTTCCAGCAAATAATTCAGTTTGTGGAACAAGCGTGTGTCAAAATCATTAATAAAAGTTGGTTAAGAGTACATAATCGACTGGTGTAGTGTTAACTTTCTTTTCAAACATTATGGGATCCTTTTGTGTAAAAAAGCATTTTTTGAACTACTTCTCTTCAGCAAGCAACAAGGTCTCTTCAGAGTCAGGAATCACAATGGGATTAGTTTTCTCAATATTATCACCAACATATAGCTTCGGTTCTAACTGCTGAGCTTTCTTCAAATAGAAAGGATTTTGAAAACCTAAAGCTTGTTTAGTGGTATGATCATAGAAAAACTGAGGTTTCGTCAACATGTGAACAGTTTGTGCAGATTGATCTCTTTTAAAAACAATATTATCTTGCTGTTTGATCCTCTTTTCTAAAGCAATCTCTTTGTCAATGTTCCTAGATTCTTCTTTCTTAAAATCATCTTTGAGAAGAGAAACTGTTTGTTTTAAAGATTCATTTTCTTTTAAATGTTCAGAAAGATTTTGTTTAAGACGATCAATCTCTACAGACTGTGCGCATGAATCTGAAACGTTATCATTACCCTTTAAATCAACATTTTGTCCTGCATTCAACACTTTAACTTGTTCCTTATCTCTTTCAAGCTTAGCAGTTAAAGTATCATTGACACTTTTATTTTTCTCCAGATTTTATCCTTGTACAATTTAGCAACTTTGGTTTTTTAGATGATTAATCACAAATAAAATCAGTGGCATCTTGTCGTAGCAGGAAAGAGTTAGAATTCTGAACAGCTGCTTGTTGTGATTCGATCACATACTAAGAATAAGGAATGATATTGCTATCACTGTTAATTATCAGTCTCTGAATGATCATAAAATAACATTCGAACTGTTCAGAAGACGGCGTCACCTGCACAACTTGATTAATCATATTATTATTCACATTATCATGATTGTGTACCTCAGCAAGAGCATCTGAACCATAATGAGATAAATTTGCCATGAGAGCAACTTTGGTAGTGTTGAGTTCATCACAATCAGGAATCCATATACAAACCAAATCTTCAGCTTGATACAGCATTGTGAGTAATGACCGTGTGTGTGGCTTGAGCTTCTGGAATTCCTGGATCTGCTAAAAATGCAAGTTCATCCTCATGTAGAATTTGTCTACTTGCTTGAGCTTGAAACAACAACACTTTATCTTTAAACCATGAATCATCCCGTTTCCTTCTTAGTTTAGTGCATTGTTTAGACAAGTGTCCTTCCCCTTTGCTGTTGTAATACGTAACAATCCTCTGTTTCCCCGAGTTACTCCCACTTGCCCCTGGAGTGAAAGTTCTTGTAGTACCCGCAACATATGAAATTTGTCTCCACTATACTGGTTGTATGGTTACTCTTCCATCATTAATGGTGGCTTGTTGACTTGGGTTTGACGAGTTCCTTAGCTGGTTATTGGTAGTAGGATAGCGGGAACTGACTACAGCAGACAAGAATGACATTACATGATTGATGGCATCAATTAGATCATCACCGTGCTTGAAAACTGTTATGGTCAGACCAGAGTCTAATTGGGAAAATTCAGATTGTTGGTTGACTATGGGAGAGTATTCAATTTGAGGAATAAATGATGATGGAGAGAAAACGTTATGGTGAACTAAGGTTTGATAATTGTTGGGGGGATAGGTGATTGAATGAGGTATTGATGATTGATTGATTGAGTATTGTTGAGATTCAAAAGGTGATCCATACTGTGAAGATTGATAAGGTGAAACAAATTGTTGATGTTGAGAGTTCTGGTAAGAGTGCTGATGAGATTGATAAGGAGACTGTGTCATTTGGTGAGATGCAACTAAAGCAAGAGGATCGGAGTTGCGTTCATGCATCAATCGAACTTCATTTGCATGTCGTTCATGTTGTTCCAAGTGAGCATGAATCTGATCAACATTAGTAGTATGCAAGTCTTTGACCAACTTAACATCAGTAACGAATTTGCTCCATTCAGCAGGAAGAGTATTCAGAAACTTGGTATTGACTTGAAATTGCTCCAGTGGCATCTTGTAAATATTCATATCATTGAGTAGCAGAGTGAATCTCAAGTAGTACTCGTGTAACGACTCTCCTTTCTTGTATGTAAACTTATCAAATTCATCGTACAACTTACACTCTCGTTCTTGCTTCGTTAACGACGTTCCTTGCATGAGTAGTTTGATTGTCTCCCAAATATCCTTGGCTACACGATGTTGACTAACAAGAGCATAAATTTCAGTTGGAAGGCCTTGTAGAATGATGTTTATTGCTTTGATGTCACAATCAGCTTGAATGGTTTCTGCGGGAGTTAATTCAGTATATTCCTTTGGTCTGGTTACACCATCCACTGTAATTGTTGGCCAAACAAGTGGACCTTTTTCAACAGAGGCAATACTCATTCTACCATGAGGTCTATTCATCATATAAAGTTCCATTATGCTTTTCCACGAGTCATACAATTGTTTTTCAAGCATCGGTGGTTTGTTGTCACCACCAGAGAGAAGTGACTTATCAGCAAGGGTCGTCATTGATGAAGTGGTATCAAAAAGATTACTGATCGATCGAGCGGTGACAGAAAGTAATTGTGTTTGAGGGAGTTGTCTTTTATGTGTTTTAAGTCTTGAAACTACAAGGGATTTTACAATTCTTGACAAAACCGAGAACACAAGTGAGTTATTTACGGGATTTTACAAGTCAAAGAAATAAACCGTATAATTTTGATGAAGCAATTTTGAGTTTTAAGTAAATGTTGCAAATTCGTACGATTAAGTGAACTTGCAAATTCGTGTCCTTAGAAAATTTGCAAATTCGTGTCCTTAGAAAAACTGCCAATTCGTGTCCTAACGGAAAACTGCCAATTCGTGTCCTAAAGAAAAACTGCCAATTCGTGTCTTAAATGAAAACTGCCAATTTGTGTCCTTATGAAAAACTGCCAATTCGTGTCCTTATGGAAAACTGCCAATTCGTGTCCTTAAGGAAACTGTAAATTCGGGTCCTTATGTAAAACTACAAATTCGGGTCCTTATGTGGAACTGCAAATTCGGAAGCTGCTAATTCGGACATCAAAAGGAAATTGCTACTTTGGAATCTGCTAATTCGTACATCAAAAGGGAATTGCCAATTCGGAAAGAACTAGAAATCTGCGAATTCGGTAACAACAAAAAATTGCAAATTCGGAGAGAGATAAAAACTACAAATTCGGAGACACGAGAAACTGCAAATTCAGAGAGAACAAAAACTGCAAATTCGTGCAATACACGGACGAAACTCAAAATCTTTAAAACACAAAAAGACACCTTTTTGATTATTTTTTGATTATTATTTCCCAAAATTTCATATTAGCAACTAGTAATGTCTTAAACCATAGGATACCTTAAAAAGGACAACTTTTGTTTTTTATTAAAAAAAGCCAAAAATTCCAAAATCCAAAGTTTGTACTTATAAGGTTTTTAAAACAAAAGAAGGAACATAAAATTAAGATTTTTCTCTTTGATCCAAACAATAACACCTATATCCCAAAAATACAATAATCAAATTTTAACCTAGGTAAAGTGACATTTATATGGTACAACTAAGCTATCGAAAACAAAATGAAAAGAAAAAGATGCGTACTAAAAAAAACGAACCAAAAAGAAAGAAATAAAAACACACAGAACAAAGCTATCACAATCCACGGCACTTGATAACCAATTTAGAATACAAGTTAATCTTTGATATATGATAAGCAAGAACAAGTGAGAGAGAAATGGAAGGAAGATGTAATTTCCTAGATTTAGAGAAAGTGCTAAACATGAAATGCATTAAGAGAAAATGAGAATACAACCAACCAACCACCTCTCCAAGGCATGGAGAGGTGTATTTATAGTCCTATTTGGCCGGCCATGGGCCTTAAGAGGCTTTCCGTGGGCCTTTGGACCATATTAGCTTATAGACTAAATATTGACTAACTACGTGCTTTGACTAGTTAATATTGGCAATGACCGAGACTTTTCTTGTTCCTAACACAAAACATTTTTGGTATTTACAAGAAATGTTCTATTCAAAATAAATATTTTGAATTCAAATTCTCCCCATAAAAATGTATAAAACTGATCCAATAAACACCTCCCCTAGAAAAGACAAAAATGGGAGTGTCCTATTATGAGCGGCCCCCTTATAGGTATGGGCGCCCCCTTAGTGATAAAAGGGCCGACATGGGAGCTAAGGGGGCCGACCATGTAAAACGGCTCCCAGCTCTGCCTATAAATAGTGGACTGTTCCTCATAGATTTTTCACCTTTTGCAATCATTTTCTTTTTGTTCAAAATCAGTTTATATATCTCCTACAATCATTTGATCATTTAATCTTAAACATTTGTTTCCAAGTGATTCAAGCTTAGATCTTCAAGTGCAAGAGAAGAATACTTCTTATCATCAAGCTACGAAGTATTATAGCTTAGTGTTTACGTAACGTAGTTACTATTGTGGTGTATCTTGTAATTCATTTATATCTCTTGTGAATGTGTGTAATAGTTACATCGGGTTGATCATGTTAGCACTTAGGTAAAGTGAATCCTTGTAAGGGTGGTTCATATTTTAGGCCTCAAATACAAGTGTGTGGCAGATTGGTTCTAGCTAAGATTGGGACTCAAAATTTGGCTTAGTATCAGAAAGTGGTGTAAGCTACTTGTGTTCGGTTTTCTCCGCCTAAAGGGAGTTTGCTGACATAGTGAAGAGAACTCTTGAGTTGGGTACCCGAGGAGCGGAGTAGGGCGAAGAGGAGCTTCATTACCAAACCACTATAAATCCGTATGTTATGATTTGATCTTTCTAACTCTTATCTATTGTCTTACAAATTTACATTATTACTTATTTTCATTTATTTACTTAACTAGATTGTTCATATTGTGTGCACATTGAGATCAGAAAAAATCGAATCTAACTTTTTATATACAAACGTCACATAAATTTTAAAAGTGATAATCTATTCAACCCCCTTCTAGTTTCCATAATCTTATTACAATCTTTGTGAGACTTTTAATTATGTTTTCTATTACTACAAATTCTGAGTTTATGTCTTTATTTTCCATGAGTGGCTAGTGCCTTTATGCACTTGATTAGATAATGTTTGTGTTATGAAGATTTGCTTTTGATTGTGATAACATGTTTTGATTCAATTTCAAGCTAGTTCTAAGATCCATCTATGTTTATGTTTTATAGTGACATTGTTTTATCAAATCGGGTTGATTGTTAAAAGTTTTATAGGTCGAAAGGGTTATTGTTAACAATTAGTTGTAGCCTTTTTGTCTATGATTGGCTACCTTTTGTATTTACTATTTCTTTAGTGATTTGATCTAACAAGAAACATAATCGTGGGTGTTAATTTGCTTTGTGAAACTAACCGCGAATTATACTTATTAAAATTAAATTGGTCTTGAATTGAGTGAGTAAACTTAAAGTTTGTTTTTATAATTTTAGATCTTGATGAGGATCGAGAGTCATAAGAAAAATAGATTAGATCACCATCTAATGATCACAATCATATATGTCAAAGTGTTTATCACAATCTTGCAAATCAATTATCCAAACAATTCCAATTAACTGTAGCTTTTAATCATTTGAATCTTCGTTATTATTATTTGCTTGTTTAGATTTATGTACTAAACTTTTCTTCGAAAAACAATCATCAATGACGTCAAAATCCCCGTGAACGATCCTAGCTTACCATTCAATTCTCTTGCTACTACGGACGAGTACACTTATCGTGTGTGTCGCTAAGAAGCCCGGTAACCATGTTATAAATATAAAACTTGCATACGTCGTGACACATCACCTCTTATTTGTAAGCTTTTCATTTCACATCTTCATTCATCCTTGTTTATTTCTTTAGATCTATGCATCATTCTTTTAAAAATATCACCCATACGTTATATGGAATGTTTTTATGAAATAAACTAGTAGTTCTTGGTGTTCTTGAAACAAATTAGTGGAAGGAATAAGTTAGTTTTGGAGTTGCTGTGTTGATGGAAACATTGGTGAAAGGGTTTAGGACTAGAAAAGGGTGTTGTTGACGTTGCGGTTAAATTTTGTGTAGTGGTTTTGTTAAAACAACATTCTGTCTTGTAAGTGGCATAACATATACTTAAATTTGTTTTGAGTTGCCAAGGCAGTAATAAATATGTTAGTATACTTTAATACGAACACGTGGATATAAATTTTGTTAAAAACAGACTTAAAACGAGCGAGATATGGCCAAATGAAGTTTCGTTAAAAACTAGTAGAACTTTCCGGCAAAAACTGTTTTTGAACACAATCTGTCCAGATTTTAAATTCGTGGTTTTGACCTATTTCGGGTCTGATTCGGGTAAAACTTATAAGAGAAAACTTGTAAAACATGATTTTTCCTTGAAACGTAGCTTTCGGTCATCTTGTGAATCCTTATAATGAAGGAGATACACCTTTGTAAAGTCGGACAAAATATGGAAATTTTATAAAACTTTCTGCATGAATTTTTGAGATGATTGAATGTTAAAATGAGATTTTCAGACGTTTTCAAGTCCGTTTGAGCTATAAAATCCTTAACAAATATAATAGTATCACTTATATATTTTCTAAATACATCGGAAACTTTCAAAAGTATTATTTAGAAAACGTATCGGGATTTATTAAGGTTGGTGACCTAGAAATAGTTGAAATGTATAATATGATGAAATAGTAACTAGACTTTTTGAGGTCACTTAGCGTGTTTTAGGCGAGATGTAAATTAAACGAAAATATTCAGAATGCGGATAACTTTCTTGATTTCTAAAGTTAGACAAAAGTAGTAATTTTTGTTATAGCGTCGAAACTTAATAAAAACTATATAACTTTTGTGAAATCACGTTTTGACTTATAACTTAATCACAAGCATGTTCGGGTGATATAAAATTTATAAAATAACATATGCATCATTTCATGTCATCTGCATAAGTCTAAGGCGTCCCGACATTTATTAGGTCGCGTTTGGAATCATTGCTACTTCATTCTTGTCGATTATATCCCGAATCATTTCATTGTTAAAGATGAGTCTCATAGCCCTATTTTACTTGTTTTGAACCATTTTGGGGGAGAATACATGCTCGTTTACAAACTCGTTTATATGATTGATTCCAAACTCGTTTATATGCTCGTTTACAATCTCTTTTACATGATTGATTTCAAACTCGTTTATATGCTCGTTTACAAACTCGTTTTACTTATCGATATAAGTACTTTAAGATTTTAAGAATACATTGGTTGCTTTTACTATGGATACAAGTCCTTTAAACTTTTACGTATTGCCTAAGTTTCCCTATTGTCATGTAGTACACACTATCATGAATAGTTAATTACTTTGTGTAAGAACGAATGCTGTGAATAGATCTATTGAGGTTGGGACACCTCCCCATCCGTTGTTTTATAGCTTTGGAAATGGGACAGCGGGAGGGGCATTCTCATTTGTGGTTGTACTTGGGTTTTTGAAAACATTGGGATTTCGAGACATGAATATTAAAGACTAGTATTTACACATCACGTTAAGGCTTCAGTGCATGAGCTTAGGTCAATAGTATAACTTTTTGTGTGATCTTGTATTCGTTATAATGTTCACACACACTCGGAAATCTTATGGTCCACACCACTTTTATTGAACGTCACTGATTACTAAACGCTTTTCATGATATTGTGAGTGAAGCAGTAGTCACTAAACTCTTTGGGTTCTCATAAATACTTTACTTAAACCTATGAACTCACCAAATTTATGTTGACATTTTAATTTTTTTTCTTTGGTCCTTAAATTTGCATGCTAGATTTGTAGTTGCATCCAGAGTCTTTTTCATTGCATTTACTTGGTCCGATGTCTTATCTTTGAACCAATTTTATTATTTTCTTCTGATTATATTAAAATTATTACTTATAAAAATAACTCCTAATTTTTTTATGTAAAAAATGGAAGAAACTTTATTAAACTCGTTCTATTTAGTAGACGTCACGCCCCCGATTACCCTTTCAGCTATGATATTTTGAGGGTGTGACAGATTGGTATCTAGATCCAAGATTATAGAGAAATAGGTTGCATTTTAGGCCTAGTATATAATCAAAACATGAAAACAACTTTTAAAAGCATTGGACATATCACTAGTAAAACTAAGTCGAGTGTTGCATCATTAGACATCAGTTTAACAAAGCCTAATCACCTTTGTTCAACTTAGGATAGATCATGCTATATTAGGATTCGTTATATTAGAGTTATGTTCAAATCGATTTTATACGTACACGGTCAAAAAGCAAAGATTTTGTGTAAGTGTGCATAAGCATTGCATCATAAGTCTTCCGCGAGCATAATCACCGAACTGTCATACATGCTCATTCACTTGAATGATTTCTAAATCAATGCTAAAACTTTTGTTAGACATTGTAAGTGATACAATGGTCGTTAAAATTTTCGTGACCTTACATAATACCATTTTATATAACATTTAAACTTGTCACAGTCTGCCAGTCTTACTAGTTGTCGTACTATTCAACTCCAAGTTTAGACACTTGCCTCAAACTTTGAAACACCTACGTCATCTTGTAACCCACAGACTAGAAACGCGCCGACTAGTTTGAACACGAATTTAACCCATCACCCAGTAAAATCTTATTTTTAGAATAGGATTTTTGGGAACAAGACTTTATATCGTCTTACTCTTCCATACTTCTCATGATTTTTAGAAACATGCCGACAACAAGACAAGGTCTAAGTTCTGCCACCATCGAGCAACTGATAGCCCAACGTGTAGCTGATGCGATAGCAACTTACGAAGCAAACCAAAGCAACAGAAATGCAACCTAAAATGAAGCTAGTGGTAGTGTTGGTGGAGTAGAGCACACTACTCGAGGATGCTCTTACAAGGCATTTCTAAATTGCCAACCCCGAAACTTCAATGAAACTAAAGGAGTAGTTGGCTTAACAAGGTTGTTTGAAAGATGGAGTTCGTATTCTGCATCAACAACTGTGCGAAGAATTTTCAAGTGAAGTATGCTACGTGCACTCTGCTAAATAGTGCATTGACATGGTGGAAATACCATGTGAAGACAGTGGGAATTGATGTTGCTTATGCAATGACTTGGAATGAACTTATGAAGATGATGACTGAAGTGTACAGTCCTAGGAACGAGATCCAAAAGATGGAGAATGAGCTGTGGAACCTAACTGTTAAGGGTAATGATGTTGTCGGTTATACCCATCGTTTCTAAGAGTTAGCCCTTCTATGCCCGAAAATGGTTTCAGATGAGGAAGATAAGATCGAGAGGTACATTTCAGGTCTCCTAGACAACATTCAAGGAAATGTAACTTCAGCTAGAACAACGAGACTGCAAGATACAATTGGAATGGCTAACAGTTTGATGGACCAGAAGGTACGTGCTATTGTTAAAGAGGATGCTGACAACAAAAGAAAGTGGAAAGATGAGCAAGAAAGAAAATAATCATCAACAACAAAACAAGAGGCAAGAAGTGGTTAGGGTTTACATTTCTGGAACTGGTAACAAGACAGGTGTGCTAGAATTTTCCGACTTTGCGACAAGTGCAAGCTTCATCATCACCACGGTCCATGTCCCGTTAAATGTGGAAACTACAAGAAAGTCGGCCACCAAGCAAGAGACTGTTGGACCCCTACCTCGGTGACATGCTATAGATGTGGAGGAAAAGGACCCACCAAGAGGTACTACACAGGACCGGAGAATCAAAATGGAGACGAAGAAGCTCATCAGAACCTTGATATTGCTACGGGGACGTTTCCCCTCAAAAATCATTACATTCTCGTCTTAACTAATGCAAGCACCAATAGGAGTTTTGTATTCACTGCTATCAGCCATCTCAGTGATGTCGCCTCCACTTTATCAGTTGCTTAGCGTTGGGTTAAGTTAGCTAATGATAAACCTTGAATTCTTCTTTTGAAACTATCCGTTACCCACACCTTTTCTCAAAAACCTCATTATTGAATAACACAAACTAAATTTTGAGACAAAATTTTCTTAATAAGGGGAGACTGTGACAACCGGCAATTTTGGATTAAATATTTATTTATATACTTGAATTGTTTTACTATTAACTTGCATTATTTTTACTTTCATAATTTACGTAGTCAATTTGACCTAAAACCGAGAAGTTATCCCACGTATACTGAAAAACATCTTCGGATGCACTTCGACTTTGGACTAATGATAGTCTACTCATCATATAAGTGTTACGAACATTTTAAAATGTTACATGAGTCATGTACATTTACGTTTATGAACTTTACGTGGAACACGTACGTTTTGCATTTTTAGCATTTCATGCATGCACATAACCTCATAAATTTACCACATTTGCATGTTATCTCAAAATACTCTCAAATATACTCTCTAAATTCAAAATTTGAAAATTTTACCCCCTCTTTGCCCCATATTTATGGTGCACAAAGAAAATAAAAAAAGATCAAATTTTTTTAAATAAAACACATGCATGTGCATGTTTAATTGATGAGAGTGACTCCATCGTATGTGCATGTTTAATTGATGAGAATGACTAGTGTCTGGTATTTTAGCTTAATAATTGACCATCTAGCACAACATAAGCCATGGTTTATCTTCTTTAGTGGCTAGCTCATAAAAAAAATTATGCACCATTTCTTCCTCTTGGTCCTAACCTACGACACACACATATGACTCAACCAAACTTGGTTTTGACTAGTCAAACTTAAGGACTCCCTAGAAGACCATACTATATAAACACCATTATACATAACTAGGTTTCTTACTTCACACAAAAAAGTCTCTCATCTCTTTCTCCTTCTTTCTCTTATCGCGGCACCAAACCACCACATCACCACCATAGCTTTTGATATTTCCCAATATATTTCCAAGAAGATAAGGTGACAAGGGTTGATGATGTGTGTTATTACAAGCTTTAAATTTATAATAACTAGAAATACCAATTTTGACCAAAAACACAACATTCGGGCAAGTATACTGATATGTGTGAAAACACATATCTGTTTTATATCAAAAATGACTCATAAAAGACAAAATTATGCTTTAAATGCTTGTATATTGCTTGTTTTGTCTTTGTGATTGTGTAGGTACGGATATAGCAAAAATCACAAGAAAACGGTCAAAACTGGACAAACACGGACGCGGGAACGGAATTGAGTGTGCAAAAGCCAGGAGAATGCTATCAAAGGTCAACAAAAGTCAACCCTTGGTCAACATTAGTCAACCACTAAATGACAAAAATCTAAAAATACCAAATCAGTCCCTCAAAGAAATCCAAATTACAAAAATGGTCCCCTAAACCCTAACGGTGTTAACTCTTTTTATTATAAGAGTTAACACCCGTTAACCCCTTATAACAACACCAAGCCAGAGCCTAAACTTACCCAAGCCCAATTCCTTTATATAAGCCCGAAGTCAAACATCAAACCCCGGGTAGAAAGAAAAAAGTCAAACCCCTTTTATAAAAGAAAATTACGCGCGAAAATTTGTTACCACTGTTCACCGTCTTCTTCGATTTACCTCAAGCTTAAAACAAAGGGCAAATGCAAATTGACCACGTGGAGAGACAATTCAAGTGATAAAGACTGACTTGGCAGAGTATTACATCACCAAATGCTCTTATTGGTCAATCCCCACAAAGGGAATGCTACTTGGATTGAAGAAAACACACGGGGAAAAGGAAATTTGCACTAAAAGACTTGAAAAAGAAGCACAATGGCTCTGACACACGGAATGCCACGTTGGCAATCCGTGTGCTCACCAAAGTGATCCAACGGCTTAAGATAGAGATCCAATGATTGGCAAGATTCAAGGGCAGGGATTTATGGGAGCATCTAACAAACTCCAGGACCTAGAAGCTTCTCTGAAGGCTATATAAAGCCTCTCTCATTCACACACAAGGGCATCTTCTCTTATCTAGTTTTTAGCTTTTTTAAAAATTTAGCTTATGTAATTTTTAGCTTTTAAACTTTAGCTTTTGTAATTTTCAAATTCAGTTATTGTAATTCATTTTCAAAAGATTGTAATCAATTTTCAAGTTAATGAAATCTAGTGTTCTTTTATTCAATCTATCATAAGCTCTTATCATTTTCAAATGATTTCAGTCACTATTCCAAAAGCTCCTAATAAGCTCATACAAGCTCTTTGAGTCTCTAAGCTCAAATTGAGCTATTAACAAGCTCTTAATCTACATAAACCAATTAAATCAGTTTGAATACCTATGCTTATGGACTATGGACTTATGGATGATAAGCTTAACATGGAAGAGCTTATGGGACCTTACTAGCTTATCCTTGTGATAAGCTAGAGCTGTTGAAAGCTCTTTTGAGCACTATTGCCTTTGTTTAGCTAAGGTTTTTGTAAGTTCCCTTTAAATTTCAAGTATCTTAGTTTAATAAGTTGCATTTGCTTATTTTCTGCTTAACTCTAGCTTATTTGTGCTTAATTCTGTCTATTTGTGCTTATTAAATATGTTTCAATATCTGTTTTTAAGTTTTATAGCTTAGATCTTAGATTTCTTAGTTTAAATACATAAAACTGTCAAAAACTAAAAAATATTAGCTTAACTTGTAGCTTATTGTTTCTAGCTTATTTGCTTATAGTTTTATGCTTATTAAGGTTGTTATAATCTATTTGTTATCTGGTATTTAGGATTTAAGCTCTTAATTTCTTTTTCATAAGCCAAAATGATTTTGAGTCTAGTTAAAGGGGTGTTTGGCACAGCAGTATTAACCACAAGTTAATACTGCTAGTGGCCACTTAGTCTTTGGATTTTGAATTTAATCTTTCAACTAAGATTGTTTAAGCTGGATTTATGAGCTAGGATTAGGATTAATCAAGTTTTCATAGGATAGTTTGATATAAGTCCAAATCTGCTAAATTGTTTTGCATTTTAAGCTTTAATCAATCCTAGTATTAATCATTGCCTACTTAGCCTTTGTTTAGGTGTTTTAAAGTTATAGAGATAAGTTACTTTAGCCTGCATTTAGTCTAGGTGATTTATGTTAAAATAGTGCACACTGCATCAGTAGCTTAAAAAAGACAATAGGTCATTTTCTAGCTTCATTTTCAGTTGGATAAAATAGGTGTTAGGTTTTAATTTTCAGCATAAAAGTAGCTTATATATCATAGTTTACAAGTTTGCAATTAGTTTTTAAATTCTAGCTTATTTTGTCATCTAAATTTAAGTTGTAAAATTGCCTTTTGTCTTTTCATTTTTAAAGTAAAATTCAGCATGATCTAAGCCTTAGGTCTGTTTTCAAAGTACTTTTGTAATAAGCAAGTGAGTTTCAAACTTTGTTTCAAAGGTTGATTTTGGAAGCTTATTAGTTGTAGTATAGGCTTGCATAAGCCATTTCCCCACAAAGATCCAATAGCTTATCTAAAAATAAGCTCAAAGGTCCATGTAGGGCCTGTTTGGCTATTAGTTTTAATAAAAGAGCTTATTTAGTCTTATAGCTTATTGCTTGCTTATTTTTAGTTATGTTTAGCTCTTAGCTTTGGTTTAGCATATTATAGCTTATTCAGTCTTAACTTTAGCTTATTTAGTCTTCTAGCTTATTTAGTTTAAGGAAAACTCCAAAAAATTAAGTTAAGTAGTTTATGTCAAGTTATAAGCTATTTAACAGCTTATTTAGGGCTTTTCATAAAAAATTTCTTTTATTAAAAAAGCTTATTTTCAGTTGTTCTAAAACTTTGCTTTTATAAGTTTTTAAAAATAAAAAAAAGGGGGAAGGTGGAAATCGGGGGTGAGCAAGACTCGAACCCCCGACCTCAACACCCTCTACCCCTTTTATAACACACACCACACACTCCACTACGTTTTAGCCCATTTTGCCTATAAGATGTTTTTAGCTTATTACACAGCTTATTCGATAAGCTGTGTAATCAAGCTTATTTTTCCTAGGTTCTAATTAGTTCAAGCTATTTTTTGTAATTTTTTAGAATTTTTATAATTAGTTTTGTATTTTTAAAAATTTATTTTTATTAAAAACTTTAAAAAATCATAAAAAGAGAAAAATAATCAAAAAAATATAAATCTTTTTTAGAAAAAATTATTTTATTGTAAAGTTTTTAGGAAAATTTGTTTTGCTTTCGTAGGGTTTAAATTGCAAAATTTCATTTTTTAAAGAACGGG
>BQNB010143289.1:0-17011 GCA_026074375.1 Tanacetum coccineum | reverse complement strand
CTTCGATCTACAACTAATACGTCCCAACATGCCCCCCCAGTCTAGTAAGCGTGGCCGTAGCCGCGGTTACTAGACTAAAAGGACTGCTCTTATCGTCGCGGAGACGTACGCACTTTCCAACCATACGCCGCCATATCTATCTTCAACTTACGGCCGGATATGGCATTCGACTTACAGCCGACGGAAGACGTACTTCTGTGGCCGGGTAATGCGAATATGACATTCAACTTACGGCCGACGGAAGACGTACTTCTGTGGCCGGGAAATGCGAATATGACATTCGACTTACGGCCCACGGAAAATGCGAATATGGCATTCGACTTACGGCTTACGGAAGACGTACTTCCGTGGTCGGGTAATGCGAATATAACATTCGACTTACGGCCGACGGAAGACGTACTTCTGTGGCCGGGTAATGCGAATATGGCATTCGACTTACGGCCGACGAAAGACGTACTTTCGTGGCCGGGTAATGCAAATAAGGAAAAAGATATTGATAAAATCTTTTCTTCAAATTTAAAAATATTAGTAATATTATGTTACCAATTAAAAAGATATGAATAAAATCTTTTTATCAAATTAAAAAATATTGGTAATATCTTGTTATCAAATAAAAATACAAATAACATCTTATCAAGTTTAAAAATATTGGTAATATCTTGTTACCAATTTAAAAAGATATGGTAATATCTTGTTACCAATTTAAAAAATATTGATAATATTTTGTTACCAATTTAAAAAATATTGGTAATATTTTGTTACCAATTTAAAAATATATGTAAAATATCTTTATCAAATTAAAAAGTCCATTTGACAAAAGTTGCCATTCGTGATACGACTTCCGGAACGGAATTGATTTTTGCCTTTCGGTGATATGAGAACACGAAGCATAGTTTGTTTGGGTCCCACGGATGGCGCCAACTTGTTGATGCATAATTTGGTCAGGCCGGTCCTGACGACTCTCCTGGTGCCGTTCGTCGTCTTCCCGGGCCTTGATTAGTGCTGCCAACAAAGAAGAATCGGTTAGAAGGGGACCCGAGGCCGGAGCCCAGGATCCACCCTCTGACGGTCAAATCAAAATAGTATAAGCATGTTATATAAAAAGGTGGTAGAGAATAACATGTGTAGGTATTTGTAGGTAGGATGATCCTACCCTTGTATATATAGTGTATGGATTAGGATTACGTAGGATGTGGGCCACCCTTTTATTGGGTTCGGCCCATTGGGTCCGGCCCATTCCGGACTATACGCCAACAATTACTTAGATTAAACCATTGGGTTGGTCTAACCAAATACGAGAAGCGGTTTGGTTTTTGTAGTTCCCGCGAAGCAGGGATGATTCGGCCAGTGAATGAAGTGGGTCAACTTTTTTTAGTAGTGTCGAATATCTATATTGAAATCCTCATATTGATGAGACTATAGACTGATATGAATCTACCGTTACGTTCGACAAACTGAGATTGTTTTGTGGAAGAACTGATAAATGTTGTTGAAGTGAGGTGGTGTCATTTGATGGATCGACGAACAAGAAGCAAGTGGTCTTGATTGCGTTTACGATAAGACGGACTTCATTTGCATGAGTCGTTTTTCAAGATATGCATAAAGCTACTCAAAGTTGTATATCCAAATTCTTTACAAGCTTGAACATCACAGCATTCACAAACTTACTCCATACAGTGGAAGACTATAAGAACTGGATATTAACTTGAAATTTACTCTAGTTTCATGTTGTATATGATCAAGTCATTGATCTGTTGGGTGAATCTCAAGTAATACTAATGAAGTGATTCCCCCTTGATGTGAGCAAACTTATCAAATGCATCATACAGTTTATACTCCCTTTCCTGCTTTGTCAACGAGGTACCTTGCAATAAAAGATAACTTTATGTTCCACATAGATCCTTGGCAACTCTGTGATGATTGAAAAGTGAATAGATTTCAGTTGGTAGACCTTGAAGAATGATATTAATTTCCTTCATGTCACAATCAGCTTGAAGTTTCTCTGTAGCAGACAATTTAACATATTTCTTTGTCCTGGTCACCTTATTTTCTTTAATCGTAGGCCAAATGAGTGGACCATGTTCAACTAATTCAAGTATCATTCTTTCGTATTCTCTGTTTGGAGGCCGAGATAATATGTGTCCACCCCGCAAGTGCGTAGAATCACGAGGTGAAAACAACATGGAATAACATCACAACAAATGGTGTCAAACAAAAGAGAATCACTAAAAGCAATAACTAAATATAAAAGACACAATGAGTCCATTGACAATACCGAAAAACCCAAGAAACCGCACGGCGTCTTGTATTAATGACAAAAGGACTATCCATCAAAACAAAGACAAAAATAGACATACGAACCTAATAAAAATCAATAGCATTCAACAAGAATCCAAGCAACAAACCCAACAAAACTCAAGAGGCGAACCCAAATGCATTCCTAATGGTCTTTCAAGCCACTTCAAATAGCCTTAAGCATCCTCATGATTCTCACCTGAAAATGATGCTTTAAAAAGTCAACACAATAATTGGTGAGAGTCATAGGTTTAAGACACATAACAAAACCTTTCAAACAATTACTGTGATTAATAAAACAACTCATAATAACCATACGTGTCCCGCAGTCAACGTATACATCACATCACCCACAAAAGGGTCATGGGTAGCTTAGTACCCTCTGATCGGAACACAAAGTCAGTAGGTATTATTTCAACCCTTCAGTTGGATTTGATTGAGTAGTAAACACCACTCTCCAACCGAACTCACATACCTCAAAACAACTCTAATTAATCACAAAGCCATGGAGCGTACCACATAAACGACTCTAATTGATCACAAAGCCATGAAGCGTATCACATCACAATCAAAAAAAATAACCCCCCCCCCAAATAAACACATAATCACAGCAACTAAAACATTTAAACTCATAGCATCATTTTCACCCTAAGAAAAACATAAGAAAAAGGGGCTATGAAACTCACCTGATGCTAAAGCTATTCCTAAAAACCTCGCACACAACTAAACAACAAAATAACACGTGTTACACGCTACTAAGCAAAAAACTTAAGCACATGTAACAATCATATGATGGATGTCTAAGGTGTTTATTTACCCTCATGGGTTACCCCGACACCATGCCCAACATTTACCAATTCGTTTACATACTTTTTCAGTGTTCAACAATTTACTTGAAAACACAGAATTTTAGTGTCACTTTAATATTTTTTAAACCACACCTACTGACCTTTATAAATTTTACCAAAAATCACAGGTTTAATATCATGAGTTTATTATCTCCACGATTTTTCCACTAATTTATTTCCCCACTTAAGTGCCCCAAATAAAATCAAACTTTTAACTACTCAGTCTCGGATCAGAACGAACACTAAAAAGTTTGGACCTAAAAACCATACTTAGACTCCAAATCAGAAGCTCTCATTTGGGGGAGTTTTAATAGACACATAGAAATAAACTCCTGTAGGTTGGCTAATCGAATTCGAATTTTAAGTAGGGGTTATGCACCTCATAATCATACCTACATCTGACCCTGAATTTACTGCTTTGACAACTTTTCTTGTAACCAACATTTGAATGACTTCTCGACCTTAAAAACTTTCGTAGCCGGATTATCTTGAAACTAACTCCTGAGCTACACATAGGCAATTGGGAATCACATCAAATTCAGAGCTTCTAACCTCTAGATATTCATGAAAACAACACAGCCCAAAATTTTGCTCAAACTAAAATCAATTCAACGCATTCAACACCTAACGTAATACGATCATCATGCTTATAATTTCATCCTAATCAATTATATAATCTAGTTTAATTATATTAATTTACAGATTTATAAAACCCTAATTATCCTATTCTCTTTTAATAATTGTTCTACATTAATTAAAGATAAAACTGAACAAAAACTGTAATTGAATAACATACCTAAACCTATTTGATTCTTGAATCCACTTAATCACCAACTCGTTTCTTGATTAAAAAAAATCTTTAATTTCTTCACTTGAGTTCGGTCGATCCACAGGGAAAAAAGGAGAGAAAAAGTGATTTAGGGATTTATTTATCTTAAATTTATACTACCATAGAAATCCTAATTGTAATCAGAATTTTGTTCTCTTTTTTTCATTAAACTGATCCAATCACCTCCCCCCCCCTTTTTAATTTATTAATTAGTTATTTTTTTTTTTATAAATTTTCCTATACAAAATTGTATTTTACTATTCATGTATATAAAAAAATATTTTTTTTTATGCTTTTATTAATAATAAAATTACCTACAATACCTATAAGTTTTTTATAAAATACATAAGCTATATTCTTTATGATAGTATCTCACACCTCACTTTATTGCATACTATACTACTACTTTCTCACACAAACTTCTAAAACTTTCATCTCTCTTCTTTAAATTCACTCTTTATTCTTATATGGGATAAAGTTTACTCACACTATCTCTTTTCTCTTCTCATTCTTATCTCTAGCACATTATTCTTTTCCCATATCACACACTTCCTATAAAACGCTTAATCCTTAAAACCAAGTATTGACGTAGCAATGCATGCACACGTCTTTCATATCCATTATCACCACACGTGAACGAATGGAATACTTAACACCAAACTCAAACACACTCAAATGAATGCCATTACACCTCAAATGAATATCAAGCACATAATTAACTCACTTAGCCCACATAAATTCACATAGCACAACACTTACACACATAAAAATGAACTCTTAGCCATTTCTAAAGGTTTAAACTAACCTGCTCAAATCACGGTTGTCACATTATCCCCTCCTTAAGGAAATCTCGTCCTGAGATTTAACTAGCCGATTCAACAGCACGATCAACAAATAACTGAGGATACTTAGACTTCATATGGTCTTCCGCCTCCCAGAAGTAAACTCGGGATCCACCTTTGAATCCCAATGAAATTCACAAGTGTTATCTTTAGCAACTGCGTCAAATTCCAAATCTCATGGTCCATAATCTCTACGAGTTCCTCAACAAAACGTAAAGTCTTGTCGATTTTGATTTCATTCAACGGCACATGCAAATTAGCATCCGCCAAACACTTCTTCAAATTTGACACGTGGAATGTGTCATGCACACTACTCAACTCCTCGGGCAATCTTAACCGATAAGCTACGGGGCCGATCCTTTCAAGGATCTCGAATGGTCCTATGTATCTGGGTGCCAACTTACCCTTCTTTCAAAAACGCACTACGCCCTTCCAAGGCGACACCTTCAATAGTACTCTATCACCCACCTCAAACTCTAACGGTTTACGTCTCTTATCCGCATAGCTCTTTTGACGATCTCTTGCCGCTTTGAGCTTTTCTTTTATCAATACTACCTTATATGTCGTATCTAGTACTAACTCAAGCCCAGTCAAACTACTCTCTCCAATTCTGCCTATAGAACATGCGACGTACATTCATTCCAATACAAAGCCCCTTTATTCAACGGAGCACACCAAATGCTCGAATGTCTAAACTACAACCAAAATCAATAACACATGCCCTCATTATATCTTCCCAAAGTCTGAATCATACGTTTCACATTTGTCCATCCGCTGAGGATGCGAAGCAATACTCAAATCCAATCGAGTCCTCTATCTTACTTTCTGCAGCGTTCTGATTCAAATCCACTCTAGATAGATCTAAATTTCATTCCTATCCTTCAATCTGATCGTTCAAAGATATCATCTCTTACCACTTCTTACATTTACCCTCTTTCTCTCTGCTATTACATCTCATCAATCTATATAATCTTTGCCAACTTCACATCTTGAAATCTTCTTGTATAGCTAGAAATTGACGCTAACTGGTCAGTCTATGACCATCACCCAATCACATCATACTCAATCTCGTCCTCAACAAACAACAAACGATGTGAGACGGGGAAGTGCCCACGGTAAAAGTAGAGACTTCTTGTAGTTCATTATCTTTCTGTATAGATATTCTTGAGGATGTCTTGATGGTCGATTAGATACATGATCACCTCTCTAGTTTCACGCTTCAATTGACTCTTAGACTTCTTATATTCCAATCTCGATTTACACAAGATCTGTATCTTAGTTTGGATCAAACAGATACTATATCTATATTTAATGAGTTACATCAATAGATCCATAGTAGCTCTTGTAGAATTCTTCTTATATCTGATTGATCTTCAATCAATCTCTGATTCAATGATTTATCTTAGGAGATCTAATCTCTTCTTCTATCTCATAGTGGTTTTTGATCCTATGATACCCTACAGAACTAAAGTGCTTTTCTAGATCGACATTTTTACGATTGATTTGAGTATTGCTTACATCCACAAGCTGGATGGACAATGTGAACGGTAAGATTCAGCACTACAAACAGGAAGATATAATGAGGGCAATAAGATTTATTGAATTTGGTATGAAGATTATTTTTCATTCTCGAGTCCATCTTGAGGTGTGATCTTCCGTTTTTTCAGATCTTAGTCTTTCTTGTATGGAATGAAATGGACGTCGCATGTTTCTTTAGTGCAAGATTGGGAGAGTCTTTAAAAAAAACGTATTTTGAACTGGGCCTGAGTTAGTACTAGATACGACAGATAAGGTAGTATTGATAAAAGAAAAGCTCAAAGCGGCAAGAGATCGTCAAAAGAGCTATGCGGATAAGAGACTATAACCATTAATTGAGATGGAGTTGATAGAGGTACAATTGAAAGGTGTCGCCATTGGAAGGAGCCGAAGTGCGTTTTATGAAAGAAGGGTAAGTTGGCACCCAGATACATAGGACCATTCGAGATCCTTAAAAGGATCGGCCCCGTAGCTTATCGGTTAAGATTGCCCGAGGAGTTAAGTAGTGTGCATGACACATTCCACGTGTCAAATTTAAAGAAGTGTTTGGCGGATGCTAATTTGCATGTGCCATTGAATGAAATCAAAATCGACAACACTTTACATTTTGTTAAGGAACTCGTAGAGATTATGGACCATGAGATTAGGAATTTGAAGCGTAGTAAGATACCACTTGTGAAAGTTCATTGGAATTCAAAGCGTGGTCCCCGAGTTATACTTGGGAGAGCCGAATACCCAAATGAAGTCAAAGTATCACCTCAGTTAATTTGTTTGAGTCGTGCTGTTGAATCGGAAGTAAATTTTGGGACGAGATTTCCTTAAGGAATGGGACTAATGTGAACAACCGAGATTTGAGCAAGGTTAGTTTAAACCTTTAGAAATGGCTAAGAGTTCATTTTTATGTGTGTGAAGTGTTGTGGCAATGTAATTTATGTGGGCCAAGTGAGTTAAAAATGTGTTTGATATCATTTTGAGTGTATGGGCAAACTCATTTTGAGGGAGTTTTGAGTTTTGTGTTAAGTATATCATTCTCTCACAGTTGGTGAATAATAGGATATGAAAGACCGTGTGCATTGCCATTGTCCACGTCAATACTTGTTTTTAAGATTAAGCTTTAAAGGAAGTGTGTGGATATGGTGAAAAGAATAAATGTGCTTGAAATATGAAAGTTGGGTAAGTAAACTTGCCCTAAATATAAAGTGAATTTAGAAATGAAAGATCTATTTTAGAAAAAAGTTTATAAGCAAAAATGGTTTACCAAATTAGCTTGATGTTTTTATAAAAACCATAAGGAATTGAAGGTAATTAATTAACTAAATAAAAGATAAAAATTATATAATTCTTAGTAGTTTATTCTTACATGAAACTCTGAAATCTTTATACATAATTTCAGTATAGGCATCTATATATAAATATAAAAATTAAACTATTAAAAAGGGTCGGTATGGATTTGGAACACTAGTTCTTAATACGAGAAAAAAAACGCAAATCAAACTATCCTATCATATCTCAATATAGATTCTATTACTTAGTAGTATCATCATAATATATAGATAAACTTAAATATATCTCTAAATCCTACTCTTTTCTCATCTTTCTCTATCTTATTCTTTCCCTGTGACTTATTCTGATCCCGATTTTTATTTTATTTTTATATAACCTTCTCAGCGTGCGTTAAGTTAAAAAATCTACATACATTATATTTTTTTACATCACTTCACTGTCAACGAGTTGGTGATTAAGTGATTCAAGAATCAAGGTTTAGGTATGTTTCAATTAAGTTTTTGTTTAGTTTTCTTTAAATCATGTAACAATTATTAAGATGGATAATTAGGGTTTTATAAAATCTGTAAATTAATATAATTAAACTAGTTAATAATGATTAGGGATGAATTATAAGCATGATGATTTATTCGGTTAGGTTTAGAATGCGTTAGAACTTGATTTAGGTTTGAGCAAAATTTAGGGCTGTGTTGTTTCATGAATATCTAGAGGTTAACGCATGAAATTGTGATGTGATTCCATGATGCCTAGCTGTAGCACAGAGAGTCCCAAGTTTCCAGAACACCGTCTACGAAGTTTTTAAGGACAGAGAATCATTCAAATGTTGGTTACAAGAAAAGTTGTCAAAGTAGTAAATTCGGGTCAGATTTAGGTCAGATTATGAGGTGCAAAACCCCTACTTAAAATTCGAATTCGGATTAGCCAACCTACAGGAGTTAATTTCTATGTGTCTATTAAAACTCCCCCAAATGAGAGCTTCTGATTTGGAGTCTAAGTATGGTGTTTAGGTCCAAACTTTTTAGTGTTCGTTCTGATCCGAGACTGAGTAGTTAAAAGTTTGATTTTATTTGGGGCACTTAAGTGGGGAAATAAATTAGTGGAAAAATCGTGGAGATAATAAACTCATGATATTAAACCTGTGATTTTTGGTAAAATTTATAAAGGTCAGTAGGTGTGGTTTAAAAAATATTAAAGTGACACTAAAATTCTGTGTTTTCAAGTAAATTGTTGAACACTGAAAAAGTATGTAAACGAATTGGTAAATGTTGGGCATGGTGTCGGGGTAACCCATGAGGGTAAATAAACACCTTAGACATCCATCATATGATTGTTTACATGGCTAAGATTTTAGCTTAGTAAGCGTGGAACAACGTGTATATTTGGTTGTTTAGCTGTGTCGAGGTTTTATTAGGAATACTTTAGCATCAGGTGAGTTTTCATAGCCCCTTTTTTCTTATGATTTTCTTATGTAAAATGTGCTATTAGTTTAAAATGTTTAGTTGCTGTGATTATGTGTTTTATATTGGTTATTGTTTGTGATGTGAAACGCTCCATGTCTTTGGTTTGATCAATTAGAGTTCCCCGTTTATTGTGGTACGCTCCATGGCTTTTGTGATTAATTATAGAGTTGGTTTTTGAGGTATGTAGTTCGTTGGAGAGGGTGATTACTACTCAAACCCAATCCAACTGAAGGGTTAAATAAACCTACTGACTTTTGTTGTTCCGATCAGAGGTAACTAAGCTACCAATGACCCATTTTGTGAGTGATGATGATGTGATGTAATTACGTTGACTTGCGGGGACACGTAAGGTTATTATGAGTTGTATATTAATCACCAAAGTAATTTTTTGAAAAGGTTTTTGTTATGTGTCCTTAAACCTATGACTCTCACCAATTTATTGTGTTGACAATTTTTAAAGCTACATTTTCAGGTGAGTAATCATGAGGATGTTAAGCAAAAAAAGTGGCCTAAAATGTACATCCATAGAATGTCCTTTTCTGAGTGACATTTCGCGAATCTTTCTGAGTCATTTGAGAGCGAGAGCTTTCGACTTCTTATGTTCTCTGCGCATGGATTCTCTTATTCTCATAATGCTAATTTATATTATTAGTATTCCCACAGTCTCAATATTCAATGGAGTCTCTTTGTATTGATTGAGTAGTCTTACCACTACATTATCTCCTTAAATACATATACGCCGTGAGTCTTTCTTCTTCTATAGTTGTTTTTTTTTTCCGGTATTGTCAAGACACAAATTGTGTCCATTCATATTAGTTATGCATTTAGTGATTCTCTATTGTTGACACCATTATGTTGTGATGATATCCATGATGTTACACCTCGTGATTCCGCCTTGGCGGGGTGTGACACTATACACGCAAAACAGAGAGTACGAAAGAATGATACTTGAATCAGTTGAACATGGTCCACTCATTTGGCCTACGATTGGAGAAAATAAGGTGACCAGGGCAAAGAAATATGTTGAATTGTCTGCTACAGAGAAACTTCAAGCTGATTGTGACATGAAGGCAATTAATATCATTCTTCAAGGTCTACCAACTGAAATCTATTCACTTTTCAATCATCACAGAGTTGCCAAGGATTTATGGGAAAAAGTTTAACTTTTTATGCAAGGTACCTCGTTGACAAAGCAGGAAAGGGACTATAAACTGTATGATGCATTTGATAAGTTTGCTCACATTAAGGGGGAATCACTTCATTAGTATTACTTGAGATTCACCCAACAGATCAATGACATGAACATTTACAACATGAAACTGGATCAATTTCAAGTTAATACCAAGTTCTTAAATAGTCTTCTACCTGAATGGAGTAAGTTTGTGACTAATGTCAAGCTTGTAACAGATTTGCATACTACCAACTTTGATTAGCTTTATGCATATCTTGAACAACACGAACTTCATGCAAATGAAGTCCGTCTTATGCGTAAACGCAATCAAGATCCACTTGCTCTAGTTGCGAATCATCAAATGACACCACCTCACTTCAACACTTATCAGTCTTCACACAATAATCCTTAGTTTCAACAACAGTTTTCACCATCTCAGTCTTATCAATATGGATCAACTCATCCCACACAACATTACTCAACTACTTATCCATCCACACCACATGCAATCACTTATCCATCAGCACCGTATATGTTGGCGTATGTCCATAATGGGTCGGGCCCAATGGGCCAAACTCGACAAAAGGGTGTCCCACATCCTATGTAACCCTAATCCATACACGATATAATCAAGGTATGATCATCCTACTGTAGCTATCTGGCTACGAACAGGTTATTCTCTACCACCTCTTTATATAACATGCTTATACTATTCTCACTTGACCGTCGAAGGGTGGATCTCGGGCTTCGGCCTCGGGTCCTCTTCTAACCAGTTCTTCTTATTGGCAGTCACAATTCAAGGCCCGAGAAGACGAATGAACGCACCAGGAGAGTCGCGTTAGGATACCGGCCCGACCAAATTATGCATCAACAAGTTGGCGCCATCTGTGGGACCGCTACTAAAAGCTCGTCCTACCAATTCAACCATCACGGTGGATGATTTCCTCCCAGTACGAGATAATCTATTATAATGTTTGACACAAGTTGGGATTCAGATACACGGTTTTCAGGCCCCGAACTAACTTTTTTCTTAAATAAATCGCCCCTACTCAATGAACAAAACAACACTTTATGTTTTATTTAAGAAAGAAACCTGTTAATTTCCTTTTTTCTCGCTTCAATTTCTAGTTTTTAAATTCTTTTGATCCATGTAGTTGTGGATACTAGATGAATTTAAATTGTAACTTTTGGAAAAAGCAAAAATACCGTCTTAACACAGAATTATTCTTTTACCAATATTTTTTAAACTTGATAAGAATTAATTTGTATTTTTTAAATTGTAACAAGTTAGTACCAATAAATTTTTAATTTTGATAAAAAGATTCTCTCCATATCTTTTTTCTTGTTTTCAATTATACCTTACTTGAAAAAAATTATTATTGCACACATTATTTTGCTAAGATGATTTTAAAGAGGACTCTTATAATTTATGTCCGTGGAGCCCGACTTCCCGTCATGGGTCGTCCGGCCTACCCCCCTCAATAAGATTTCGCGGCCCAACCATCTTAAAATTATGTCCCGCGGCCCAGCCTCCTTATATTTCGGGTCCGTCCCAAACATTATGTCGCGGCCCAGCTTCTTTATATTTATGGTCCGCTCCAAAAAATTATGTCGCGGCCCTGCTTCCTTAGTCGGTGTTTACCATATTTGATATACATTTTCAAAAACAAAAACAAAAAAACAAAAAAAACAAAAAATTTGTTTCAACAGGAAACAATATAATTTTTTGATTAAGCCATGACTTGGTAAAACGTCGCAATTACAACGGCATGCCATAAAAAATGGTTTTAGCAATATATTATTTTATAGGCCATATTTTTAATCCCTCATTGCAAAGATATGCGATTATTGGGGGTGATGATTTTCACGATTACTTTGTCCGCATGCACGAACTTGTTTTCCCGCTTTGTTATCCGAGGTCCCCAAAACCGCATCAAACCATTGCTCTTCGAATAAAAGCCGATGAAATCAGTATCATTATGCCCAATAATTTTGGCCTATCAATAAGCAATGAAGCATTTGGATATTCATAAGAACGGGACACATGAAAATCACGTGAGCCGAATAATACACGACATGTATATAGATTCGCACGTCGTGTAGTTTTCACTTCGACTCTCTGGACACAACTCGACTGTCGACATTGGTATAGTAGATGTTGGCGTATAGTCTGGAATGGGCCAGACCCAATGGCCGAACCGTAAAGGGTGGTCCCAAATTCATAGTACCATAATCCATACACTATATATACAAGGGTAAGATCATCCTACCTACAGATACCTACACATGTTATTCTCTACCACATTTTTACTATATGTTTATACCATTCTGACTTGACCGTCGGAGGGTGGATCCGGGGGCTCCGGCCTCGGGTCCACTCTAACCGATTCTTCTTTGTTGGCAGCACTATTCAAGGCCCGGAAAGACGACGAACGGCACCAGGAGAGTCGTCAGGACCGGCCCGACCAAATTATGCATCAACAAGTTGGCGCCATCCGTGGGACCACGAATAAACTATGTTTCGTGTTCTCATGAAAAGCAAAAATCAGTTTCGAAAGTCGGTAACTCTTAAACCTTCGTATTTTTGTTTTTCGCTCCCGCTATTATGCATTCTGTCATATGTAAAAACTTGATTTAACAAGATATTACCATATCTTTTTAAATTGGTAACAAGATATTACCATATCTTTTTAAATTGGTAACAAGATATTACCAATATTTTTTAAATTGGTAACAAGATATTACCATATCTTTTTAAATTGGTAACAAGATATTACCAATATTTTTTAAACTTGATAAGATGTTATCTGTATTTTTTTTAATTGGTAACAAGATATTACCAATATTTTTTAATTTGATAAAAAGATTTTATCCATATCTTTTTAAATTGGTAACAAGATATTACCAATATTTTTTAATTTAATAAAAAGATTTGTATCCATATCTTTTAAATTGATAAGAAGATATTACTAAAAAAAATTAATTTGATAAAAAGATTTTATCAATATCTTTTTCCTTATTCGCATTGCCCGGCCACGGAAGTACGTCTTCCGTCGGCCGTAAGTCGAATGCCATATTCGCATTACCCGGCCACAGAAGTACGTCTTCCGTCGGCCGTAAGTCGAATGCCATATTCGCATTACCCGGCCACGGAAGTACGTCTTCCGTCGGCCGTAAGTCGAATGCCATATTCGCATTACCCGGCCACGGAAGTACGTCTTCCGTCGGCCGTAAGTCGAATGCCATATTCGCATTACCCGGCCACGGAAGTACGTCTTCCGTCGGCCGTAAGTCGAATGCCATATTCGCATTACCCGGCCACGGAAGTACGTCTTCCGTCGGCCGTAAGTCGAATGCCATATTCGCATTACCCGGCCACGGAAGTACGTCTTCCGTCGGCCGTAAGTCGAATGCCATATTCGCATTACCCGGCCACAGAAGTACGTCTTCCGTCGGCCTTTATTATACGGGGTCCGCCTTCATCATTATAAATCCTTCTCATCATCCCCTCGTCAGAAACAAACGAGAATGGTATCTTGCCAATGCTAGTGTTACCCCGACTATAGAAAACACATTCTTCTTACGGGGTCTTTACTGTCTAGCCACAGGAAACCAAGCGTCCGAGCACAATCACCCGACACATGTACGCGTATGGTTGGAAAGTACGAACGTCTCCGCGACGGTAAGAGTAGTCCTTTTAGTCTAGTAACCGCGGCTACGGCCACACTTACTAGACTGGGGGGACATGATGACGTATAGTGTGGACCGACCCGGCCCACTTATACTATTATGGGCTTACTTGCTGAGGACGTATAGCATAAGTCTAGCATAACATGATCAAGAACCATATCATACTAGACTGGGGGACATGTTGGCGTATAGTCCGGAATGGGCCAGACCCAATGGGCCGAACCCGATAAAAGGGTGGCCCACATCCTACGTAACCCTAATCCATACACTATATATACAAAGGTAGGATCATCCTACATACGGAGACCTACAAAGGTTATTCTCTACCACCTCTTTATTATATGCTTATACTATTCTAACTTGACCGTCGGAGGGTGGATCCCGGCGTTCCGATCTCGGGCCCCCTTCTAACCGGTTCTTCTTTGTTGGCAGCACTATTCAAGGCCCGGAAAGACGACGAACAGCACCAGGAGAGTCGTTAGGACTGGCCCGACCAAATTATGCATCAACAGTAGAGGTTTCTTTCGTCTTGAGTTACGTCTTTTGTTGCTTGGAGAATTGAAGTAGATGTGTATGTGAGTCACATGTGAGGATCGAGCCATGTTCGGATGTTCCACGATGTCATGAAGGTTGGACTGCCCTAAAGCTTCCTTGGGGTCCTTTAGGGTTTTTGGGGATATTCTTCGTTCATATTCAACACGCACTACACTTAAAGTTCACGATGTTAAAGATCCATCATAAATCGTTGCATTGCTACCAAAAATCTTTATATATGTGTTACAACTACACACTAATAAAAATTTAAATCATAATAGAGATCGGTTATATCAATCTTTCACTCTATATACTATCTCAACTAATCGGTCATTAAACCATGAAATATAAAGTATTATCTAAAGCTTGCTTTTTAACAACAAAGGACGATTTTTTTTTGAAAGACAACTATATATTAGAAACGGAAAAAAGAACGATACAAATAAACGGCATTCCTCCTCTCCAAACAAGACGATTAAAGAAGAGGAACCCGAAGAAAACGAAAAAAAAACAACACAAGTACAAGACCACAAATGGAACTGGTGTATATTTCAATCATTCTGCTGCGCCAAGTGTGTTGCTAATACCACTTGCATCGTTTTCACTTTAAAATCACTTTCGAAACTAATCGGGGTGCATCTAAATGAATAGAGATGCATCTAATATAAGTCGATGCATTTCAAATGTGTGGTTATGATTATTTCTCATTCTTCTCATTTTAAGTTTTCTTCTTAGTGGATCCTTATCCTGGGACCCCAAGCATCAAATTTACCACCAACCAATCCAAACACTCATCTTGAATCCATAAGGAAGGATAGAAGGTGGAAAATAAAAACAAAGGAAAAAGGGCCACATGGAAAACATATTACACACATATCAGCAGCTTCCACGAACAATACCAGCATTACTCATCTTGTATCCACACTACCTTGGCTGACACACATATTTTTTACACTGTATCAGACCAACATCAGTCACATGTAGCAGATATGAGCAGACCCTTGAACCGCATCTCCTTGAACTCACTGACAACCTGATCTACTAACCTGTCGACACCAACAAAACTTGCAGCCAACAAAACCTTGAAGAGCACATTACCAATCCCATAAATAAATGCAGCAGAAAGAGTGTCAGGAGCACAAATATAGACATCAACCAGATGCTGGCCCAATTGGCCTAAAACCCTCAAACTTGCAGAAACCAAAATCACACTGACACTTACTGACACAGACTGAACACATCTAAATCACAGCACATTAGAGATCTTTAATACCCAAAACCCTCAAATGGAGAATTAGCTTGGATCGCATCCCTACTCGGTCGAACCTTGACTCAAGAGGGATTGATCTTGACTCGATATTGTGTCCGGTTTGTAACGATGAAATTGAAACCTCACAACATCTCCTTATCGACTGCTCAAATGGTGGGGCTTTCATGATTATCCCAAAGATCTCCCGTCCCTAATTAAGTGGGCTGATAACACAAATTTGTTTGATGCGGTAGTTCAAACAACTCTGTGGGCAATCTGGAATCTCTGCAACAGGATATGTTTCGACTCTAAACCTCCAAGGAAAGACCTAATTGGCAATGACATAAAACTCCTCTCCCACTTATGGATTTCTCATAGGAGTAGGAATTGTAAACCATGTTGATTAAACTGGACTAGCGATCCAACTATTGCTTGTTCATACTAGTAATCCCGTGTAGCTTCTTTTGTTTCTAGCTCCTAGCTAGATTTAATAAAACCGCCGTTTAAAAAAAATACCACATTTAACCGGATCGAAAAGCCAATGCTGCCAGTTCATTACACTTTTCTTTCCGGATCTTCTCACAATCCAATCGAAACTTTTAATTTGGATATCTTGAAATATTTTGTTTAGACTTGACGCTTTTCCTTTAAACACACGCGCGTTTAGTCATTTAGTAAAATATAATAAGAACGAAACACAACAAAGCAAAACATATGATGTTAGATATATTATTAGAGGAATGTTACGTCCACAAAAGATATACAAAAGAAAATCCACACATACACTTGTCATGTAAATATAGGTGATGAGAATGATGAAAGAGAAAAATCATACAACATGATTGGTCCAGCTCACATGCCATATCATTGTGTGGATAATTTTTTGTAAACTTTTTGTGGATGTATCATTTCTCATATTATTATACCATTTGACCAAACACACATTTTGATGGATGTGATTATGCAAACGCACTAAACAGGTGGATGAAGAATATTTGCACTAAAAATCTAAATGTATGTTATTAGAATTTGAATGTAAACTAGTCGAAACGAAAAACTACTGGAGTTACAATTTCATACAAAGATTTAGAGTAAATTGCAAAAATCGTCTCTAAGGTTTAGCCAAATTGCATGTTTCGTCCCAAATAGTTTGAAAGTGCAAAAATCTTCCCTAAGGTTTAGCCAAAGTGCAAAAATCGTCCCACATAGTTGAGACAAATTGCATGTTTCGTCCCTAAGGTTTAGCCAAATTGCATGTTTCATCGTTAACCAG
>BQNB010143288.1:0-10625 GCA_026074375.1 Tanacetum coccineum | reverse complement strand
TTCAACAAAACTGTAAGATTCATCCGCACCAACAATGGAAATGAATTTGTCTACAAGACTCTGTATGATTACTATGAAAGCGTTGGAATCCTTCACCAAAACACAGTGCCAAGGACTCCACATCAGAACGACGTTGTCGAAAGACGGAACCGAACTCTTGTCGAGGCAGCTCGGACAATGCTAATCTTTTCCAAGGTAACCATGTTTCTTTGGGCTAAAGCTGTGGCTACTGCCTGTTACACCCATAACCATTCCCTTATTCACACACGTCACGACAAAACCCCATATGAGCTAGTACACAATAAGAAGCCTGATCTCACATTTTTCTGAGTCTTTGGTGCTCTTTGTTACCCTACAAATAACAGTGAGAATCTTGGAAAATTACAACCAACGGCTGATATTGGAATCTTTGTTGGTTACACACCAAACAGGAAGGGTTACAGAATCTACAACAAACGGACCCGTCAAATAATGGAGACTATTCACGTTACATTCGATGAGTTGACTGAGCAAACGGCTCCTGCACACATCAGTTCAGGACCCGGTCCTCAACTTTTGACTCCTAGAACAATCAGTTCAGGACTCGTACCACAACCTCCTTCTCCAACACCTAATGTTCCACCAACAAAGAATGACTGGGATTTGTTATTTTGCCCTATGTTGGATAAGTACTTCAATCCTTCACCAAGTGTAGCTGTTGTTCAAGAACCTATTGTGTCAACCGGTACACCTTCATCAACGAGAATTGATCAAGATACACCTTCTACAAGTACCTCACAAACCACTCAAGAAGAACAATCTCATGTTATTCCTACTAGTGTTGAAGAAGATGATCATGGTATTGAAGTTGCACACATGGATAATGATCTGTAATTTGGTCTTCCAATTCCAGAACCTAGTTCTGAAGAATCCTCTTCCCGAATTGTTATCCCAACCTACGTGCATTCAGTAAATCAACCACAAGAGCACATCGAAAAATAGACCAAGGATCATCCGCTTGACAAGATTATTGGTGATCCTTCCAGACCGGTATCCACAAGACTCCAACTACAAACCGAAGCCCTGCTCTGCTACTATGATGCTCTCCTCTCTTCAAGTGAACGCAAAAGTTATAAAGATGCATTAACCAAATCCTGTTGGATTGATGCCATGAAAAGCTTCATGAGTTTGAACATTTGGAGATTTGGAAGCTAGTACCTCGTCCAGATCAAGTGATGATTTTTACCTTGAAGTGGATTTATAAGGTGAAATTAGATGAACTGGGAGGTGTTCTGAAAAACAAGGCAAATCAAGGAGCAAAAGGAAAATGGAGTGGTTGAGCTTTACTTCGTCGGTACAGAATTTCAGCTGGCAGATACCTTCTCCAAACCTTAGGACAAGAAAAACTTGAATTTCTCATGAAAAAGGTTGGAATGCAAAGCATGTCTCCGGAAACGATGAAAAAGCTGGCAGACGAAACTGAAGAGTTATGGTGGTATCTCTTCATGTATCATATGTAAATATATAAAACCAGAAAAACACAAAAAGATTTTCATTTTTTTATAAAACTTTTCAAAAACAAAATACAAAAATATAAAATCAGAAAATACCAAAAAATATGTTTTTCATGACATGTCTTCACTGGCATCGATAATGAATTTAAGCGCGTAGAAAAAGTCATTCAATAATGACACGTGCTGTAAATAAAGTTCGAAACATAAGTATCAAATTTTTTCAAAACATGTCCAAAAATGTTTGCCAGTTATTTCAGACTGCAACCCGGTCTTCAAAATGAGGAAAGCACATCGCCAAAAAGATGGTTGTTCCTAACAACGGGTGATTAAGTTCTCCCGGGCATGGATTACTTTATATCCATGCAACTTCGATTTAATGTACGCTTCAGTACATTATTTCTTGATAAAGAAGAGAAGTCTTTTTATAACCAAATAATTGTTTCTTTTCTATTATTCTTCAAAAATTATTTGTGTTAACCATGGTTGGAAAAGGTTGTTGTCTTTCAAAACTTTAATCAGTCATCTAAGTCCTCTCATCAAAAAAGAGCTTTTTAAAAGAAATTTCTATCACACAAACAATGTCACAACTCTTTCAATAGAAAACGGACATTATTAGAGGGGTGAGAAATGTGCTAATAATTCTTTCAACGATCCTTTTTTTGAATAATCAAGAAGTAAACGGAAAAGGTTTGACAATAACTAATCATGATTTAAAGGGGAGTTAATTAATTTTAACTCATTTAGACTTTAGATGTTATGTGCTTCAACCTTTAGGACTTAGAATGAAACATATGGCAATTAGGTACTTGCTTCCTTGAACTTACATCAGAAAGGTCCTAGATTGCCATTGGTATAAGTTTTATAACCCGAACGATTTTTTCGATGTGCTCTTTGATTTCATAAATCAAGTTCGGGTTAATCATTTGAAAAGTGTTCTAATCAAATCAGAATCAATTTTCGACACTACAAACAGATTTTCAAGAAATCTCGACCACTCGAATAAATACAATAGATCTTTAAATAGAATACGGGTCTTTGTTCGAGGGGGAGAAAGTGTTTTCGAATTATCTTCAACTTGTCACGGTAATTATATGGAAAAAGTTTTAACTTAATGGACAATAATTTGAGGGGGAGTTTTAACTCCAAGGGCTCATATTTGTCATAAAGTTCGTTAACTTTAGAGAGCCTTAAAATAATAATTTTCAAGATTACTTAACTGACTTAGGCTAAAACTACAACCTATCAATATCCAACACTCATAGTTTTAAAATGCTTAGGTTTGTTTGGAAATAATTAAGTAGTTACTTAGAAGCCTTAAGTTGAAGATATGTTTCTGATTCCGATAAGTAATTTCCCTATCAGTTAATCTCTAAACTTACTTTCAAAGTGAGTAGAATGTATTGTCAAAAGAGTACACAGAGGTTGATAAGTATGATGATACCTTAGAAAGTCATTTATCCTACAAAGAAATTTTTACCTCCAAGACTTATTTAGGTCAGTGCGATTAGGTATTAATCTCACATAGTCGGCTGTTTAAGAGGGAATAATTGTGATCCTCCTAGACTTAGCTAACCTTGGTGTTTCAATTTATATCAACAATATCTTGTAAGGAGAAATACATTCTTAGGTCTTAATTGACTGTAGATATATGGTTTTTTCGAATTATTTTTGTGTACTTCGAACATATTGTTGTGCTTCTCAAGGAAAGGATTGCTGGTTCGGGAGAAAGCTAAGACAACTTCCATCGGAGAGTATCGAGACGACTACAGATTGCTAACCTGGACAAACTGACTATGCCACTTTAAGTTGCATATTGCAGGATCCTGTCTTCTATACACAATCATGTACATTAATAAATAGTGTGGTAATCAGTGTTATGTGTCATTTAATGAAATTTTTCATGAGTTTTCTCGTAAACTCCCAAATATTTTTAAACTCATTCAAACTGACACTAACATTGTCCCTCTAATAATTAAGTGGAGCATTTATAGGTTTCTAATATCGCTTGTATTTAATCAGACCAATAATTTCTCCTAAATATTCTAACATATTTAAATCATATTGAGATCATAAAATCTCAAAGGGTTTGAAATTTTTATCAGGGTAGAGAATTGTGATATTAAAATAGTAAAATCTGAAAAGAAGTGTGATCTATAAAACTCAAGCAGGTACTCCTCCCTCCATGGGCCAACACTTTTTCGAATATCGACGCACATGTTGAGGGGGAGCAGTATCATAAATTCAAAACAATCAAGATACAATGGCTTTGATATCTATATCACAAGTACCTTGATTGATTTTCAAATGGTTTTATGGCGAAGGTGAACTGTACCAAAAGACCGACCCGTATATTAACTTTAATCAGAGAATAATGATTTAATTGTTATGACATGTGCCCACAATCCCGCCAGAAGCCGGAGGTGATCTACCCAGAGGACAATCCACTAGTTAGTGTAGATGGTCCTTAGGTATGATTACCAAAAGTAGTAAAGTGAGAATAAGGGAAAGTTGTCGGGACTGAGATAGAGCTAGTACTAACACTGGAATAAACCCAACAATTACTAGTAAATGAAGGTCTTGGTATGCACAGAAGGGGTTAAGATGAAAAAGAAATGTTTAATATAAAGGGTGAAAAATAAAGCAAGCCCTCTTAAACATAGATCAGAAACCAGTGTCACTACATATGCTGTCTGAATCAACATGTTGAATTGCTGATATTGAAGACAAGTATCATGGACCCAGTGATACGCTGCACAACCCTCCCTAGCTACTCAAGATCCCTCAAAGGATTCTTGTTTCATTTCTCACGGAGATCAATACAATTCTATCGTCTCTCTCACTCCGAGTTAGATGATATTGAAAAGGTGGCAGTCTGCTCCATCCAAATCCGCCAACTAAAAACCAAAATGGCACTATTTAGAGTCTAGAGCCTTGAGATCATCCAAAAGTCTCGTTAGGAACACTTAATCCATAATGTGCTTGTTTCTCACAACACTGTAAAACAGGTAAAGATTTTAAGAGATCCTTTCCGTCATTATCCTCTTGGTATATGCTAGAACATCCGAGTGATACAAATAACTAACAATGAAGATAGAAAACCATCTAGAGCCAACATCAAGCAAGCTCATGGTAGAGACAAGTAGAGATCCACTATTGCTTTAAACTTATGACAAATGGAAACAACGATGGTGTGATTCCTTGTGATCAAACTTGTTCAAGGTAGATGAAAAGACGATCGTTATTTGGAAAACCTTTGATATGCTCAACAACTGATTTTCGAGCACATTGACTGATGAAATATCTTCAAAACAAAAGTTTTTCCGTATGAAATATGATTTTGTGCAATAAAAACTATCGGATGTGTCACATAAAATACTTCTCAAGTAACACTCGATTGATATTCAAATCATTATTTATTTTCAAATCGTAAGATAGTAACTAACCGATTCACTCATATCGTGCTGTCTGCTTTGAGACGTTCCAATACAGAGAACAGGAAAGTATTAATTTTGATGGAATTACCCATCAGATGATCAGATACTTATACTGGAAATTCCAGCAAGGATATTCTTCTTAAGATGAATCTACCTGATTACAGGTATGGTCCTCACGGACCCGGAGGATAAAATCCAACCAGTCTGGACGAATGACAAAGCCATATTTGCCCCACAAGCTTTATTGCTAACTGTATTTATTTACAGGTATCAAGCAAAGATGGAGATGGAGAACACCTCTGTTCCAGTAGAGACCAATGCACCACCCATGCTCACACTTAAATGCTTCCAAGTAAAGACATCATGACTACTGAATGGACTACAACACAGCATTCCGCCAACTCTGAGAAGTAGTATCATGATCAAGAAAAGTGTGATCCTTGGGTCCGAATGTCACAAAATCACATGAAGCAATGCTACTTAACAAGGATGATTAAGAAGACTTAAGATGGTTTGATGATCTCAAAGAAAAGCTCAAAGATCCGCAAAGTCAATAGACAAATCTCAAAGTATGACTACATAATGTTACAAAGACATCAAAGATTGAAGAATCAAAGACTTCGAGCTACAGACAGAAGTACATGAAGTAGAAAGCTAGAATTCATGAATGTAATTTTGCTTGGGTGACCTCCCCTAAGTGGGAGATTGTTAGATTATGAAAAGAGACTCGGTCACCCCAAGAGTATTTAGTATAGCATAGCTTGTAGTTAGAAAGTAAGCGTATGGTTTTCGGTATTGGGTCGGGTCTTTTACCTAAGTTTAAGCCCATACCCAAGCCTATAATGCTCACAAACACTTGTATATATATACCCCTTCCCACCCATGGGAAGGGGTTGGTTGTTCATTTCAAGCTAATACATTATCTTGCACTTTCTCTCTCTAGAAAGACAACTTTCTCTCTCTAAGATAAAGTAGCCAACCAATCATCTCTTGCTTGTGTTATGATATCATGTATACTACATTAGTCATTTAGATTTAGCCTTGAAAGTTGCCTGCAAAACGAGAAAAAACCAAAAAGTCAATTAGTTCATACTACCTTTTCATTTCTTCCTTTCTTACTTGTTTTTGATCTTATTTGCTAAATTTCAGCTTATTTGTGTCCTTTGGGTATAGGTCTTAATTTGTCTTAAGGTTTTAGCTTTTTCTTAGTGCTTAATTCTTAATCTTAGTTTAAAAGTTTGTCATAAGTCCTCTAATTTCCTTTTTAAGTAATCTGTCTATTAACCTTTTAGTGTTTTTAGCTTAATCTTGTTGCTTATTTTCCTAGTCCTTAAAGCTTATTTGGTCTAGCTTAATATTTGTTTTCAGCTTATTTGCATTCCTTTTGCTTATTAAGTCCAAATAGGGCAAACAATTTTAGGTTATGGTCTTTTATTAAGTTTTAGCTAAACTGTCATTTTCATTTGCATTTTTCTAGCTTATTTCTTATTTAGAATGCTCAATTCTTGCTTATTTGTGTTCTTTTAGTCTAGTTTTTCATCTGTTTTTGCTTTTTAGTTTTTTCTCTTTGCTTATTTGGTCTTAATGCCAGCTTAAAGTTTTTCAAAAGTCCCTTAAAAGCCCATTTTATGTCAAACTATCTAAATGATGTTAAGTGCTTTTTAGCTTATTTTGTCTGTTCATTTTTAGTCCAATGTGCTTATTAGGTCTAGCTTTAGTTCTGTTTTTAGCTTATTAAGTTTTCTTATAGCTTATTATGTCTTAAAAAGCCAAACAGTCTTAATATAAGACTTGGCAGTCTTAACTAGTAGTTTTTGCAAATTGTCATCTTTTTAGTAGCATTTCCTAACTTACTCCTCAATATAGTTAGCTTAATTTTTGCTTATTTGTGTCATTAGCCTATAGTACTTTGTCTATTTTCAACTTTCAGATTATTATCTATAGCTTATTAGTGTTTAAATCTTAGGTTAAAATAGGTAAAAGTCCTAAAAGTGTAATTTGAGTCAACATGTCTTAAAGCTTTTCAGACTATTTTAGCTTATTTTCTTTACTAATTTCTAGTACTTAAAGCTTATTAGGTCGAGATGAGGGACTGTTGTCAGCTTATTTTCTTTTATGAGTGCTATTTGAGTCTAAAAAACCACACAATTTAGCTATAAGTCATTTAGTCTTAAATAAGCCTACTGTCATCCTTTCTCAGCATTTTTTCTAGCTTATTTTTTAAGTTCCGTCTAAAGTTCCTTAGTTAAAGTAACTTATAATTGCTTATAGATTAGTTTTCAAAAAGAAAAATTGAAAAAATAAAAACAAAAAGGTAAGGTCCAGGACTCGAACCTGCGACCTCACCCTCAATACACCAACAACCTTACCACTGCGCCCTTGGGTCTTTTTCATAAGACCCATTCTCCATTTACTATTTATACTCTTTTTCAGTTTTAGCCCTTCTAGCTTAATTGATTTTTCCTGGCTTATTTATAAGCCCGTTTTTAACAGTTTTAGTATTAGTGTAAAGTACTTCTAGTAATTTTTTGGAATTTTTATAAAATAGTTTAGCATTTTTAGTATTATTTTTAGATTAAAACTGTTTTTAATTCATAATAAAAAAAATATAATTTCTTTTTCAAAAATTATTTTCAGTCATTAAGGATTTATAAAAAAAATAGTTTTTGGGTTAAAATTTGATAATTTAGGTTTTTAGATGCGTTTTTAGATTCTCGTTAACGTTTTCGTGCTTAATTCGTAATTGCTTTAATTGTTTGCTTGCCTTTAATTGCTTTTGCGTTTCATTAGTAGTAATAGAATCCAAAATCAAAAACTTAAATGACAATCAAGCTCGATTCCCGACAAGAACATGAATTTTCATTCACCTCTCACCAAGGAGAACGATACCCGTGTTGACTACTCATTATTCTTTCCTAAAAATAGTTTGTATGATACTTAGCTTACGTATCATATATGTATTATAAATATATATATTATATTAAGAGGGGTTTTTGAACGAACATCAAAATGGCGCCGCTGCCGGGGAGAGGTTTAGCGATTTTTACGGGATTGTTCGTGTTCGAGCTTTGAAGATCCTTTCCCCGTGAAAGTTTTTATTTTATTTTATATAAAAATACAAAAATATTTTACACTTCTATTTTTATTTTCTTTTATTTTAATATTGAAAATAACCGTTTGTTAATTGTCGTTTCGGCTGTAATTAAATAAATGATTATATAACTTTACACAAATGGGAGAGGGGCAGTGATGGAATTTTGCATTCAACTTTTTGATAACTGTTCTCCGTAACTTTAGATCAAATCATATGAAAAAAAATCCAGATCTATGTCTTTCTCTCCCAGATGCCACCATAGCAATCAAACAAGATCTTGTCACATATGACACCATCGCAACAAAACAAGATCTTCTCACATATGACACCATCACCATTGGCAACCATAGCAACAAGATTCGTCAACCGCCGCTACAAAACATACCATCATCATCCGTACCCTCTCTCCACCGACCCACCCACAAACAATTTATAATCATTAATTAAGTGAAGTCATGTGCGTCATTCAAAAAAAAGTCATGTATCAATGTATATGTTGTGGTTTATTAGGATGAGGTAATTATCCATTAATGAATTTATGTGTACTCCTTTTTAATTTGAAAGTGACTTCATGTCAGGTATTTGTTCTTAAACTATTATTGTTTTTGCGTTTTTTTTTTCACTTTGTTAGGCTAATGGTAACTATTCAAAAACAATTTTATTTGTGAATCGCATCTTATGGCTACAAGTGTGAGTGACGTGTTTGTGATTTGAGATTTATCTATTTGCATTTAAATTGGTTGTAAAGTGTTTGATTGTGATGGCCTCGTGATTTTAAATTAACTGTTAAGATCGATGTTATCTCATTGGTTAATATTTATTTGGTAATGATTAGGTTTTACTATGTTAATCCAAGAATGAATATGCATTTTGAATTTATAAATTATCATGAAACTCATAAAGGGAAGTGCACATGTATTTATTTAGTGCATTTTTTAGTCGTATTGTAGCTCTTGTGTTGAATCAAAATTGAAATCGTAAATGATCATGCTACCAAAATTTAATGTATTTTATTCATGCTAGGCTTACTTACTTTTATACCTGTTTTGTCTAATTAGTTTTTGGCTACCAACTATATATTGTTTTCCAATCTTTTGATCAGGTGTTTTATGCCTTTAGATTTGGCGATTGTTATTAAAAACATGTGTGCGCTTATATGTTAATGCTAGTTACTAAAAAATAGGTTGTTATTATTTGCGTAGACATGTTATATGATAGTAGGTATTTAGAAAAGAATAGTTTG
This sequence comes from Tanacetum coccineum, assembly GCA_026074375.1. NCBI lineage: Eukaryota > Viridiplantae > Streptophyta > Magnoliopsida > Asterales > Asteraceae > Tanacetum > Tanacetum coccineum. The sequence goes on along the minus strand of BQNB010143288.1, from coordinate 1,361 downwards.
TGTGTAATTATGCATATATTAAGAAAGGCTTATGATTAAATTTATTTGCATCATCTAATGTAGGAAATGATTGTGCATATGTGTTTTGTCAGTTGTCATGTTTAAATAATGTGTTCATTAGTTGCTTGTGGTTATAGGTACGAGTATGATTGAACAATGTGAAGAGTGCACATGTGTTTTGTACATAATATCTAGCGAGAAGATTGTTATGATAAAAGAGTGAAGAGTAAAGACACAAGTGCATGCAATAGATACAAGTGCGCATAAGCTAACTTGAGTACGTATATATAAAGACATTTGGATGAGCTCAAATGCACATATGCATACAAAGAAATCGAGTGTCTCTAATGAGAGAAAATACATGTGCATCAAAGAAAGTTTCTCTTTCCTTTTAGAATTTTGTATGTAAATTGTATATCACATGATTTTGGATTTCGTGTATAATGTTTTTGTTTTAATATGTAAAAGATTCATTTAAAATATTTATGTTTGTCATTCAATGCGCTTGTGTAAATATTTATGACCAAAACACATTAGAAGTTTAAGCAATTGAACAATAAAAGTATATGTAAATTTACTATGCATGAAAAACAAATATGCACCTTTTGAAATCATGCATGGTAGAAAAAAATTATTTAAAAAAAATTCTTAAAATTTTGGATCTAAAAAAACGTTTTTTATATTAAAAATCTCAAAAAGAAAATAAAAATGTAATTTTACTATTATACCCTTTTGAATTAAATAATAAAAATGAATATCCAAAAAAATGTGATTGGTTGATGATGGTTCTCGCGGTTCTGTACATTCATTTGGTTCTGAAAAGAACCTCACCCTATATATATATATATATATATATATATATATATATATATATATATATATATATATATATATATATTGAGAAGGGTTTTTGAACGAACATCACAAACCCATTAAGCAAACCCTCGCAAAGCTTGAAAAATCAAGACGAGTAGCCAAATGGGCCATCAAACTAGGGGAACACGAAATCAAGTTCAAAGGACGTGACTCCGTCAAAGGAAAGATACCAGCTGATTTTCTTGTCGAAACACCCCTCGCAGAAGACAATAGCAAAATTAGATAACATATGGAAGCTATACATTGACGGGAAGCTTCGATGGCTCTGGCGCCGGTCTGATGCTAATTAGCCCCAAAGGGAAAGAATACACATATGCTCTAAGGTTCGAAGCAGAGTACGAAGCATTATTAACAAGACTATGAATAGCCGAAGAAATGGAAATAAAAAACCTAGCTATCTATGCAAATTCCCAGCTAATAGTCAATCAAGTAAAGGGTCTCTTCGAAGCCAGAAAACCTGCAATAAAGCAGTATTTAGAAAAGAC
>BQNB010143287.1:0-10777 GCA_026074375.1 Tanacetum coccineum | reverse complement strand
TTGTAAGTTTTTCATTTCTATTTTAAGCTTGATTTTAAAAGATTTAAGTAAGGGTTTTTAAAGGCAGATAATAAACAAGCAATATCAAGCAATTTTTAGCAATAGGAGCTCAAAAATAAGCACTTAAGATAAGCAGTTAAAAGCTAAAATTGACAGTTTTAAAGAAAAACTTAAGCAAATGACATATAAGCAATGAACAATGACAAATAAGCAATAATTAACAATAATAAGCAATAATAAGCAACAGTAAATAGTAAATAAGTAAATAAACAGTTTTAAGCTAAAATGCTAAAAATAAAGAACTTACAAAGCCCTTGCTCAAAACAGGGCAAATAAGTTGATCTACAAGCTCTAGCTTGTCAAAGAAAAGCTAGTGAAACCCATAAGCCCATCCAGGTTTGGCTTATCATCCATTTTTAGCTTTTTTTTGAGTGATTTTTGGTAAAAAAAAACTTAAACACTTCAAGTTATGGAAAAGCTTGAATAGTTTAAGCAAACAGCTTAAGTACAAGTTTAAAAGAGTTTTTGTGAGCTTATAAACGTTTTTAAAACATAAAGTGCATAAAAGAGAAAAAACAGGATTTTAACTTAAAAACTTAAATTTCATTAAACTCTAAAAACATTACAAGGCTTTGAAAAGGAAATGACAATAAGCTAAAAAGTAAACTACAATAAGCTGTAAATTAACTAGATGCCCTAAAGGCTTACAAAAGGCCCTATTTATAGAAGAAAAATCAAAGTCTTGGGTTCTTCACTTGTGCTACTTCTGTGAGTGAGCTCAAGGGTGTGTTTCTTGTGTGAGAGACTTCAAATCATCATCATAGCCGTCCAAAAATCTTGTTCTCCAAGTAGAGAAATCTGAGCCTTTGATTCTTGTCTTTGTCCCATCAACGAATGAAAAATTAGGGGATTGCCAAGGTGGATTTGTTGGTTTATGGTGTGGGGTTGAGTTGGAAAGGGATGGTTTTGTTTGTGGGAGCAGAAGTCGAGGTGGGGAAGATGGATGAACAGTAGGGCGGGAAATAGGTGCGTTTGTTTTGTTTTAATGGGCGTTTGCCCTGTTTTTGTTATGTGCTTGCACCGTTAGTCCTTTTGGACTGACATTGTTAGTCCTTGAGGACTAACTGTGTAAGGGTGAAAGGACTTGTGGTGAAATGGACTTAACAGCCCTATTTGTTAAATGGTGTGGGCTGTTAAGTGGGTTTGGGCTTATGGATTGGGCCGGTTTTGTTTTAAAAGGATTTCTGGACCTTTAATTATACAAAAGGCTTAATATGAATGCTTAATGGGTTGCCCCGACCCATTAGATGGGTGCGGGTTAGCCCACTTAGCATTTCTTTGGTTTTGGCTTCGTCTTTGACTTTGACTTCTCAGATTTGACTTTTGACTTTGACTTTTTTCACGCTTTTCCATTCCCGTGCTCGGTTTTGTCGTGTTGGCTTTGTTTTTGTCATTTTCTTAGATATCCATTACCTGCACGATATAAATGCAAAACACACAAATACATTGTATTTTTGATATGTTTTTAGTCTTTTAGGCATGTTTTCCTAGGTAAATGGTATGTGTAATTAAGCACATACTAATGCCCCAAAGGATTTGAGCTTGAGATAGTCGAAGACTGTCATGTCTGTACTTTTACCACTTAGACATTTGTTGATGACTGCCGCAAATGATCTCAAGGGTTGATGCAGCTTGTTGACATTGACATCAGTGATCACCTTTATCATTCCACTATGACCAGGATCTCTGAGAAACATGAGAATTTCCTCTTCAAAGGGTTGTTCCTCGAATTACTGATTAGGGAGTTTAGGGCATATTTGAAGCATTTCTCTGAAGTATTCAAGATTCACAATATGTTTCTTATTGTTTATCTTGAAACGAATCAAGTTGTGATGAACTTTAGCAGTAGCCCAAAACTCTTGCATGTATATTTTTGGAACATCCTCTATGATTTAGAATGCCTTGTAGAAGGGAGTGAGTTTCAAAACATCATACACCACTTGAAGAGTTGCTTCTTTTGAGTGGAGGTCTGAGCTTAGTCGAAGATTACTTTTGCCAATCTTGAGTCGGTTGGCAGGAGCGACTAAAGCGTCATCCAATGCAAGTTGTTGATCTCTTGTGATGTCCATGGTTCTGCTTAAGAAAGAATCAATACAGTTTTTATATAACCAAGTTTATATATAACTATATAGACCTTTTATGTGAGCACTTTATGTTTTATCATGATGTGAGAATTTTCCTTAAGTATTAGGACCTTGAAGACTTTTAGCACTTGTAAAGATCTATTCCTTTGAATGGCAACTTAGATAGACTTATATGCTTAAGGGATTAAGGCAACTTCTTTGACAATTTAGGAATCATGGTCTTTCTAACTAGTAGAGAATGTAGATAACCTAAGTCGTATTTTAGTTAACCTTGATTTTACCTTGCTTTTAAGCCTATTTTAACTTAATTAGATAGCATAATTAACCAATTTTAATTAGCCTGCTTAGTTAAGTTTTAATTTGCCTTCAATTTGAAATTTTGATCTTAAGTGTTTTTGGTCTAAATCTATTAGATCGGTTCCTTAAAGATTTCACTAGATCAGTTCCTAATAACCTTCACTAGATCAGTTCTTAAAACATTCACTAGATCGGGTCCTTAATGAGAACAGCTAGATCGGGTCTTTAAACAAATCTACTAGATCGGGTCCTTGATGAGAAAACTAGATCAGGTCCTTAAGAACAATGACTGGATCGGCTCCTTAATGAGAAAATTAGATCAGGTCCTTTAAGGAAAACGACTAGTTCGGGTCTAGAATTTAATAAATTTGAGTTTATCTATGCTACTTATAAAAGAGGTTTAACATTTGTAGAAGAACAACTTGTCTTTTACAAGAAAAATGAGGTTATGTTTAGTGATCAAATTGTTGTTATAAAAAAAGATGCCTCATTTAAAGACTCGGAAATCATTGCTCTTAAAAGTAAGATAGAGAAGCTTAAGAACGAAAAAGAATGTAATCAGATGAAAATTGACAAGTTTGAAAATGCTTCTAAATGCTTAGACAAATTAATAGGGAGCCAAATATCTCATAATAGTAGAAAAGGTATGGGGTTTAATGTTATTTCACCTCCACCTACAGGCTTATTTGCACCCCCAACTATTGATTTATCCAACTCTGGTCTTGAAGAGTTCCAACAGCCTGAGTTTAAAGGTTATGGACCTAAGGCCAGTAAGAGTGTCTGTGTAGATACCTCTAATGAGGTTAAGAAAACTCTTGATACCTAATTGGTTGAGGAGTTGGTGTCAGAGAAAGAGAAGCAAACTGTTTTTCCTACTAAAATAGAATTTGTTAAACAACAAGACAAAATAGCTAGGAAACCAGTTAAGTATGCAGAGATGTACATATCACAAAAACCTAGGGGAAATCAAAGAAACTGGAATAATCTTAAATCCCAACAGCTAGGTAGTAATTTTGTAATGTATAATAAAGCATGTTTTGTTTGTGGGAGTTTTGATCATGTTCAAGCTCATTGTAAATACCATCAAAGGGAATGAATGGTATATGGTAATAATTATAACAGGGTGAACTATAACTATACTACCAACAGGACTCACCCTAATGCTCAAAGGAACATGGTTCCAAGAGCAGTTTTAAAGGTGCAGATGAAGGAACTGGTAGTATACCAGGGGTTCTCGATGTACCGACATATGGATCAGATGATGAGCAAATCTTTTGTAAGTCCAGTGACGAGGAGGATGATGATGAAGTAGCCTTGAATGATGATGATGATGACAATGATGATGATGTTAACAATGATGATGATGAAGACAATGATGATAATAATGACGATGCTGATAATCAAGACGCTGATGGACAGGAATATGATGAACATAATGATGAAGAACAAGGTGGTGATGACGAGCAAACTGATTCAGACAACGATGGTGATGACTTCGTCATCCTAAGTTTTCCACTCACGATGAAGAAGATAAAGAAAAAGATAGCTTTGATCCTCGGGTTCAAACACCTTCCCATGTTGAATCCACTGATGATGAAGACAGTGATGAAGAAATTCAAGATGCAAATGTTAAGGGAGATAAGATGAATGAAGAATAGACAAATGAAGAAGCAGAAGTGGATTGCCTTATACAAGACGTGAACGTCAATCTGGAGGGAAGAGATATTGATATGACAGATGCTCCACGCATTACCGCAATACAAATAAGTAACTGATGACACTCATGTGATCATAAACTCCAGTCAATCCACGAAGGGTCAACCAACAGAGTTCTTCTGTGTCATCTGGATTTGTTTCAAACATGCTCAACCCCAGTCCAGACGTGGGTATTGACTCTTTATTTAATCTAAACACTGAGTCAACTTTACTAGTAGATGTTCCAGTTACTACTTTTGCTGAGCCACCTTTGTTATCTGCAACAACTCTTCCTCCACCACCCACTCCTCTCATCACACATCTGCAACAAACACCAGTCCCCACATCACCAACTGTTCTAAGCTCCTCACTACAAGATCTTCCTAACTTTGGCTCTTTATTCGGGTTTGACCATAGACTAAAAAGTTTGGAAAACAACTTCTTAGAGTTCAATCAAACGAATCAATTTGCTGCAGCAGTTTCTTCAATTCTTGGCATTGTTGATGCGTACCATTCCAACAAGATGCATGAAGCCGTCAAAACAGTTGTTCATTTACAATCTAAAAGACTCAGAGATGAAACCCAAGCTGAAAATGCAGACTTCCTCAACAAACTTGATGATAACATTAAGAAAATAATCAAGGATCAAGTCAAGGAACAAGTTAAAGCTCAAGTCTCTAAGATTTTGCCAAAAATTAAGAAGACTGTCAATGAACAACTCGAAGCTGAGGTTTTGACTCGTTCATCCAATAAATCTAATACATCTCATGATGTAGCCGCCAACCTATTTGAATTAGAGCTGAAGAAGATACTCATAGACAAGATGGAGAGCAATAAGTCAATCCACATATCTGATGAACAAAGGAATCTCTACAAAGAACTCGTTGACGCTTACGAAAATGACAAGCTCATACTTTCATTTAAAAGACATAGAGATGATGAGGATAAAGACGAAGAACCCTCCGCTGGATCAAACCAGAGGTCCAAGAGAAGAAGAGCTAGAAAAGAACCAAAGTCTACCAATGTGCCAAAGGAAAAGACCTCCAAGACAACTGGCAAGTCAACTGAAGGGTCCAAATCTCATCACAAGTCTGTTGGTGAGTCTGCTCAAGTAGAGGAGCCAATGCACACTGCTAAATATTTAGAAGAACCCGCACATCAGGAGTTCAAAACAGGAGTTACTGAAGATCAACCTAATGAAGAGACCTTTCAGTATCCTGATTAGTTTTAGAAACATGTAAAACCTCCTACTCCTGATCGTGATTGGAACAAGACTTTGCCTGATGCTCATGGACCTGTTCAACCTTAGCTAATCTCTTTGGCCCAGATGGAAGATCCACGTGAGTCATTTAATGAGCTAATGGAAACAAGCCACTGACTTCTCAGCATTCGTGATGAACCGGCTTAAAGTTGATACTCTAACTCCTGAATTGTTAACCGGTCCAACATTCGAGTTGATGAAGGGATCATGCATGAGTCTGGTAGAACTTTAATATTTCTTGGAAGAAGTCTACAAGGCAACCACTAATCAATTAGACTGGATCAACCCTGAAGGCCATCAATATCCACATGATATGCGAAAGCCACTACCATTGATACCTAATTCCCGAGGTCGTCAAGTCATTCCTTTTGATCACTTCATTACCAATGACCTTGAATATCTAAGTGGTGGTGTCTCAAGCCGAAAATATGCAACTTCTATGACAAAGACCAAGGCTGCAGATTATGGGCACATCAAATGGATTGAAGATTTGGTCCCCAACAGAATGTGGAGTCAAGTGCTGATTAGCTACGACAAACATGCACTCTGAGGAATCTCACATTGGGGGCGAAAACGACAACAATTCTATAGATTTATGGTTAACAGGGAGTCTGCTTGAGATGTCTACTCTAAACGCAAAATCATTGCTGTCACAAACCTTCAAATAGTCGAATGGCATAATTAAAAGCATCTGGATTAGATCACTATTCGTAGAGATGAGGACAAGTTGTACAAATTCAAAGAAGGCGACTTTAACAGGCTTCGCATTCAAGACATAGAAGACATGTTGCTTCTTCTTGTTCAAGGCAAATTGACAAATCTCACTATTGAAGAACATCTAGCTTTTAATGTCTCCTTACGAATGTTTACAAGAAGCGTTGTCATCCAAAGGCGTGTAGAAGATCTTCAATTAGGTGTCAAAAGTTACCAAAAGAAGCTTAACCTCACAAAGCCGGATATGTACAGACTAGATCTTAAAAGAAGGGAAGCTTACACAGCATACTCTAATCCCAAAGGTTTCATTTACCAGAACAAAGACAAAAAGAACAGACTGATGCGTATTGATGAACTACACAAGTTCAGTGACGGTACACTCAATGATGTTCGGACTGCTCTTAATGATCGTCTAAAGGGAATTCGAATGGAGTATCTGCCACAGACTATCTGGAGACAAAGTGACAAAGACAAAGCAGGAGCGTTGATCCAGTCGATTGATAAACAGCTTAAGACCAGGAGGATTATGCAGAGTTTGGAGAAATTTGTTGGTGGGAGACCGTACGAGGGTGACTTTCAACTGCTGCAAAGGACCATATGATTTATCATCTGATGTCCTTATCATAACAGGTCAATCCTTGTGAATAATTAAAACTTATGAATTTGTGTATATGTAGTATAGACATTATGGTGATATTAAGGAGTGCTCAAGTACAAAATTTTTCAAGAATTTCTTAGTAAATTCAATTTTTTTTTCAAATGATTGTATTCAGCACTATCTTATAAACCCTCAAAACTGAAAAGGAGCATTAAAATGTTCCTATTAGATATTATGTAACATTTTGTCCCTAAACATTTAATCAATTGATATCCAAAATATCAAGGGATTGACATTTTGGATAAGGGGAGAAAATGTGATTAAACTGAATCTAATTTGTATTGAAATATGATCAGAAAAAATAGACTCAATGCACTCCACACTTCCGCTACTCTGATACCGAACAGTAATTCTTAAAGTGACGAAGTATTAAAGTCAAAGGATTTCTAAGAAGTTTTCATCACTATGATACCGAACTTCTTTCTCAAAGTGACAAAGTGTTAAAGTTAAAGAATTTCAAGAAAGATGCAACATTTAAGCTTTTCAAGTCAACAAAACAAGAAAGGTATGAGCATGTCAGTCCAGAAGTCACAAGTTCACAAGATGGCTAAGATTACAAGATGGCAAAATTAGATTATGCCATATTTATGAACACAAGTTGTTCAAAGACACATCAAGACAAGATAAGGAACAAGCTCAAGACATAAAGTCTATGATCACTACATCAAATCACAAGTTAATGATTAAAGTTAAACGAGCTCAAGACTAAAGTTAAAGCATAGTATGCTAAGTTTAAGTTTTTGTAAAATGAAGTAACCTCCCTTAGGGGGAGATTGTTAGGAATATGAAATTCCTAGGAAAATGTCGGTTGCTTTCATAGATAACTGTCGTTAGCTCGTTAAGTAATTTTTGGAAACTTACATAGTTAGTTAGCTAAAGGCCCATAGATAAACCCATGCAAGCCCAAGCCCACCATCCATTGTAAGTATATAAACACCTCTCCATGCCTTGGAGAGGTGGTTGGTTGCTCATTTTTACACACATTAATATATGTTTACTTTCTCTCTCTAAGTGTTCATCCAACCCTCTCTCTCACTAAAACAATCTCTTTCCCTCTCACTAGTATGTTATAATGATTAGTCCATTCAGTGATTTATTGTGAAAACCCTGCCTCAACCCCATTTTAATGCAAGTTGTTAAAAGATGGGTAGCATTGGGTAGACAATCAACACCTTCAGCATCTTCCAGTTAAAGATCACTTCTCACAGTTGATTCAGTTTTAATTATCTTCTTCCCATCCGCTAGGGCTTGTAAATGTACTTCCCTATTGACAGTTTTTGCCTTGATAGTAGCCCAGAATTGTTCAATACACGAAGTATAGATTGTAGGATTAACCATTAATGCATGCTTAATAGGGTGTGCATTCAAGAAATCCACAATTTGTTTAAACCCTTTACTTTCTGCAGGTTTAGTGTTGGGATTAAAAGACTTCTTGATGATCTTAGAGTTACTATTGCTAAGGTTTGTGTTACTGGTGCTAAGCTAAAGTTAGTGTTGTTCATTAACTTTAATGAAAAATATGCTAAGTAGTTAGTGTTGCTAGTATAAAGTTAGTATTGCTAATTCACAGTTACTACTATTAGTATATATTATACTACTGACTAGTATAAAGATAGTACAGCTATGAAAGTTATACTGCGGAGAATATTAAGAAAATATTCTAAGTAGTTATTACTGCTTGTACACAGTTAATGCTGCTGGTGTATAAGTTACTACTGCTTAAAGATTAAGACTGTTGAAAGAGTTTCTACTGTCAGAGAAAGGATAAAGACAGAAGAAAGGATAAAGATTGTTTGGAGATCAAGATTACTTACGTGATAATTATTTGATATTTATAGAATAGATCATATAGAAATAATTTAATTATTTTTTTCTAAGTTTTTAGGAATATATTGTAAATCCACTAGGACTCATTTGTGAATAAAAGGAGGTCCAAGGCATAAGTGTTGTAAATCTAAAATCTTTGTTTTGATATCGTTATAGCTTCAAGATTTTGTAACCCTAATACTTAGAGAGTTCTTAATACTATTGGAGCTTTTATTGTTTGTTGAATTGTGATCTTGTGTTACTGTTTCATTAAGAATTCTTCTAAATATTAAAGATTAGATTCTGCATAATCTTTAATACATTCAAACAAAGTTTTTCTACTATAGTTGTGTTAGATTTATCTAATATAACTAAACTTTAAACAAGCTTAAGGAATTCGATCTATTGAAGTGGGATCCAACAAGAGGTATTCTACTCCTGGGACAACATTTGGACAAAAACGAGACCATGTTGTGAGTATCAGCAAACTTTATGGTCGTCACTGTGTTGAGTTTTGTAGGATGATAAAATTGAGTTAGGGTTTATGATTAAAGAGTATATGAAAGAGAGAAATCAATTAAATGAGTGTTTAAAACCCTTAATCAAAGTATTTATGAAAATACCCTCAACAGCAGTAACCATCACCAGTAGTAGTAAGTTTATGCCTAACAGCATTAACTTTTACCAGCAGTAGTAAGTTTATGCTTAGCAGCATTAACTTTTACCAGCAGCAGTAAGTTTATGCCTAGCAGCATTAACTTTGAGTCACCACTATTAACTCTAATTCCATTCCAAACACTCTGTCTTTTTTTAATATATTCAACACTTTTTCTGTTTTTCAACTCACTACTTCTCTCAATTCTTTTACTCACCAAATCACTCTGTCTGTTTTTATTCCACATAGCTCTCTTTCTGTTTTTATTCTCACCAATTCTTTTTCTTACCAAAACTCTTTGTCTATTTTCTCTAACAACCAACTTTTCCATGATCAATCTAACACTTTTCTTTACTTTTTCTGCAAAATTTTAGTCCAAAAAACCAAGAAAACACAATCCATAGCGATTTTCACAATAATCACAGTATTAATTATACCTAACAGTAATTAAAAAATTTTTTCCAAGAAAATACAAGCCATAGCAATTTTCTCAATTATCACAATATTAATTATACCAGCAGTATTAAGTATAACTAACAGTATTAAGTATAACCAGCAATTCTAATTATACTTAGCAACAAAAACTTTTAATGTCCTGAATAACAGTACTAGTTCATACAAAACTTTACAAAAGCATAAAGAGATAAAAGATTTTAGAGATTTAACATTCCAATACTAGCAATCAAATATTGAAATCTACTTACATCAAAAGCTTTTGTAAGCAAATCTGCAACATTTTGTCAATATGGGTTTTAACCATTTGAATCAATTTCTTTTCATTGAAATCTCTAATAAAGTGATGTCTAATCTCTATATGCTTTGTTTTTGAATGAAAAACAAGATTTTTAAATAAGCAAATATTACTGTTATTTTCAATAAAGATCTTGGTATGCATAAAATTGTACCCATAATCAAGTAATTTATTTTGAATCTAAAGCACTTGTCCATAGCAACTTGAAGCAGCCACATATTCAGCATTTGTTATGGGATTTGTAATCACTGTCTGTTTCTTGCACTGCCATGATATTAATCTACATCCAAGGAATTGACAACCTCTTGTTGTAGACTTCCTATCCAAGCTTGCTCCAGCATAATCACTATCAGTGTATGCTACCAAATCAAAAGGAGAATCTTTTGGATACCAAAGGCCTAATTTTAGTTGACCTTTTAAGTACCTAAAAATTCTTTTTACAACATAAAGATGTGAAACCTTTGGATTGACTTAGTATCTAGCACAAGCACATACTGTAAACATGATGTCAGGTCTTGAAGATGTAAGATACATCAATGAACCAATCATTGATCTATACCTATGAACATCTACTTCTTCACCATCTTCATCCTTGAGCAAAGGCTTTTGAGTTTTTATTGGTGTGCTTGCAGTCTTGACTTCTGTAAACCTAAATTTCTTTAAAATTTCATCAACATATTTTTATTGACTAATAAATATGCCATCCTTCTTTTGTTATACTTGTAATCCTAAGAAGAATGTAAGTTCTCCCATAGAACTCATCTGAAATTTCTCATGCATCAACTTCTCAAATGCA
>BQNB010143286.1:0-17012 GCA_026074375.1 Tanacetum coccineum | reverse complement strand
CCCCTTAACCTATATAAATTAAAACCTTTGCCAGTCTTTTATACAAGAAGCTTTAAAACGCGAATTCTAGCTTAAAAAAAGCCAAGAGTTTACAAGTTTCCATAATAGACTTTAAATATGCAAAGCTTGATTTTATTAGACTAAGCATTCGCATATATTTTTATTAAAGATTTTTAAATTTGCGAAGAACGAAAAATGATAGAGTTGAATATAAGTTAGATGCTAAGCAAGGATTAGTTGGATATCTTAAGAGCTCATAAATGTAATTTGTGGCTTTTTCTCCCCAGAGCTTCTAACCAGACTAATAATACGTGCTCTTTTCATAAATTAGACAAGTTAGTGTTTTATCACCCTTATAAGTCCTTTTAAAATCAATATTTTTTAGACTTTTAAAAGCTAAAAAATTAGTCTTAGTTCAAATTTATACTTAAATTTTCTAAAAAGAAAATTTTTGTTTTTATATATCGTGGTAATGAAAAGTGTTGAAAAATAATAATAATAATAATAATAATAATAATAATAATAATACCTTGTCAGATTACTGAATCAAGGTCGGCTCGCATATCGATGTGACAGTCTTCATATAAGGCAAGGACCGAAGCCGAAATAAGACAACTGGATCATGGTCGGTTCGCGCCCGATGTGACAGTCGTTTAAAGGGTGGAGGTTATAAGTATAATAATATTAATGTTAAGTATAATGTATATGATGTCTCTGGTCGGTTCACTGCAAATGTGACAATCTTTAAAAGAAGGCCCATAGTAAGAATAATAAATCCGAGACTGATAAAAGTTTACTGGATCATGGTCGGCTCGCATACCGATGTGACAGTTTTCAAAATGGTCAAGGATCTCCTGGTCAAAATAAGACTCCTAGACCATGGTCAGCTCGCATACCGCTATGACAGTTGTTTAAAGGACCGGGAGGTTTAATAATGTAGCAATAATAACAATAATAATAATAAAGCCAAATATCGACTCCGGGGTTATCTAAATAAAGCTTCCGTCTCTAGACTCGTAGTTGAGTTATTTCGGATGAAATAAAAAGGATAACCCCTAAATCATGCGAAATTAGAACCTTCATGCGGACCTTATTTTCACCATATCGTCTCTTTAGGAAAGGATTTCAAACTAATTATCATCTAAACCGGGTTTACTTTATATGAATAAGGACTTAATTAATTGGTCGCCAATAATAAAATAAAATCCTTAGAGGACTTAGGAATAAGGGAGCGGAAAGTAGCTATGCGTACACAATTAGCATTTATGAGTAGTGTTAGCATCTTAACTTGTATTTAACAATGATTTCGTTTTTAAGCTTGGTTTGGGGCGGGTGAAAAATCAAGGACGATGAATTTATCCTTTTAGTATTTCTTGTTATGTGATCCTTAAAGTTATGATATATATAAAAAAAATGAATGATAATAATAAGTGTATATTTATAAAAATGGTAAAACGGGGCGTTTTAAACTAGTGATTTCTTAATCCCCTTAGATGAACACTTAGCTACTTTTCGAGGTAATTAGTCTAGGGGGTTGAAATTTTTAGTTTTCTATGTGTATTTATGACATTGCGTGAGGACACGGCAATAGCTTAGTATGGGGAATTTTTAATATGTGTTTAATCACATATCAATTCTCTTTATTAAAACGAGCTTAAATGACCAAAAATACATGAAAAATGCATTGTATATTTATGTTTTGTTTATTGTGTCTTGCAGGTAATGGATATTCATAAAAGGACAAAAATAAAGCCAAGAAGGACAAAACCGAGCACGGGATTGAAAGAGCGTGAGAAAACGAAGCCGAAGGCGTATTCATCTTTAATGGGCCAACCCGTACCCGTTTAATGGGCCAAGTCAGCCCATTATTGTTTGAAAGATATAAACCTTAGCCCTAAATCCATTTATAAATTATCCAAATCCATTTAATATGTCCAAGCCCAAGAAAAATAACCCAAGCCCAATACCAATACCCTGGGTCCAAGTCAAAGTTATAAACCAACAGGGTCAAACTTAATGTTTATCACCTCCACCCTCCCATTCTTTACACAGAGCAAGTAACGTACGGGTAAATTCTTCCCACACGCCCCTTGCTTCTAGAAGATCTCCCTGACACGTCTGACACTAATTAAGCCACGCTAACAATCCTTAAGGCTCCTGTTGGCTACAGATACGTGAAGATGATCCAAGGGCTCAAAATGGATTGATGGGAATTGGTTATTGATCAAGGGCTAAGGATTGAAGACGGGGACGCTCCTAAAGACCTAGAAGCTTCACTTCCAACCTATAAATACCCATGAATATCACACAATGTATCTTATCTAGTGTAGTAATAGAGTAGGATAGATTAGGAGTAGTGTAGCTTAATTTTCCAGCTTAATTCTTGCTTATCTCTTGTATTCAGCTTAATGTACTTCTCTTTTTATTAATAAAAGTAATTTTTAGTTTAAATCAATTGTGTTCTTTAAATACAGCTTTTACTTATGCAATTTACTCAAATTTCTTAATAAGCTAAAATACTTACTCAAGCCCTCTTTAAGCTCAAATAAGCTCCTAAAAGCTTATTTGAGCTTGTTTGTTCACTTTCAAGTCAGTTGGTTAAGGTTTGTGGTTTTAAGCTTTTTGGATGATAAGCCAGAAATGGAAGGGCTTATAGGACTTCACCAACTTATTCTTATAAGCTGGAGCTTATAGATAAGCTCTATAGAGCATTTTATGTCCTTGTTTAGAGCAAAGGACAAGGTATGGTTACTTTTTCCATTTTAGCTTCTTTTCTTATTTAGCTTATAAATCTGCTTATTGTGTGCTTATTAATGCTCTGTTTTTAAATGTTTAGCTTATTTTCTTATTTAGCTTATAAATGTTTGGCAAATAGTCCTTAGTTACTGTCTAAATAGTTTTAAGTGCTTTTCCAGCTTATTTGGTTTGCTTATTTATTGTCCCTAGTGTTTATTAGGTCTTAATCTTAATATGTTTTCAGCTTATTAGTCTTATAGGTGCTTATTTAGTCCTTTAGTATTAGCTAAATTTCTAAGTTCTAAACCAAGTTTAATATAAAATAGCTCAATCGGCACTTTCTTTTATGCTTTAATTTTAGCTTATTTTTTAAGGTCTAGCATAAAATTTCCTTATTATTAATGTGCTTATTTTTTCTTTTACTTTTGCTTTTTCAAAATGTAAATTATAATTATTTGTTTGTTGTAATTAAGGGGAGTCGCAGGACTCGTATCCTGGTTTCCCTGCCCACCCTTCATCACTATACTGTACACCCTGTTCCTATCTGCGAAATTTAGGTCTGTTTGCGTTTTGGATTTCTTGCTTATTTTTTGTTGCTCTTTGAATTGTGGCTGTATTTAGTTGGAGTAGATTTTTCACAGCTTATTGGTTTGAGCTTATTGTCTCGTTTTTCTTTATAAACCTTAGGAATAGTATCAATTATCTTTAGAAATTTTTAGGATTAAGTTTTATATTTTTAGTTTAATTTTTAGTATGATTTAGTTTTAAAAATAGTTTTAATTAGTTTAAAAATCCAAAAAAAATATATATTTTTTTAAAAATAGTTTAATACATTTTAGTTTAGAAATTTGCATTTTGAGTTTTAAGAGTTTTATTTTGTCATTTTTGGTTAATAAGTTGTTTTTAGTTATTAATTGTTTTTCTTAAAAGTCGTTAGAATTTTAATTGCCTTTATTTTTTTAGGTTAGCGTGCCTTTATGTGCTTTCACTTTGCGTTATTAGATTTAGAAATCAAATCCAAAACTTAAATGACAATCAAGCTCGATTTACAACATGAACGTAGAATTTCCATTCACCTCTCACCGAGGAGAACGATACCCGTGTTGATTACTTATTATTCTTTCCTAAGAATAATTTGTATGATACTTTGCTTATGTATATGTATTATATATATATATATATATATATATATATATATATATATATATATATATTATCGAGGGTTATTAGTTTGATACGTATCTTAATGAATATCACAACCCTTAAAGACCTCTTTAATAGTAATTTCTAATGCTTGCGCCTAGCGTTGGAGGTTTTTTATCCTTTACCAAGCCTATGGTAATTTATATTCTATGTCAGGTAAGGAATGTTAATTTTTTGTTTCCAATTATTGTTATAATTCATTATACACCTGGGAGAAAGAGAGAATCCAAACACTTATGTGAGGTGCTAGTATATAACTTTTGTGCTTTTAATTACAGTGGTTTTTTCCCTTTTTAGGAACAAAAAAAAGGTTGTGACATAAACTTTCTTCGAAAGTAAGTAAATGCCCCTCTACTGCTCTTGCCTAGGGTAAAAAATCCCATTTGCTTGTGGATAAGCAAATTCAAGTGTAGGCGGTAATTGATGAGGTGTTATTTTATACATATTTCGGGGTCATTTAACTCCCTAAATCAAGAAAATAAGCCCCAAATATGTACTTAATCGTTCCTTTTTGTGTTTTTAGCACTTTGATGGCTTTTGGAGGAAATACACAAGACTTGGGCTCATTTGGAGAAGAACGGACAAGATTACAACTCTACACCAAATATGATGAAGAAAACGCGTACAGTGGCCGGAGATGGCGTCACAATTACATGTGACGGTTTGTCAGAGTTAACAAAGGACGGGCGTATAGATATTTTGGGACGGTGTGGTCAGATCAACGACTTAATGATGCCTAGAAGTTGCGGTCGGGTGGCGACGGCGTCAGGATTATAACGCGACGCCGTCGCGCCCGATTTCCTATATATACAAACTCATTTTTAGGGTTTTAAGTGTGTAACTTTTGGGAGACGAACCCTACCTTTAGAAGTCGATTGTAGCAGCTATTAGGCTCGTTTTTAGGGTGTCAAAACCCTCTTGTATCATCCTTAAACACATGTTTTAATCAAGTGAAGTCTTCTATCTTTTATCATTCAATATGTCTATGTGTTGTTTGATTGATTCTTGTTCTTCGCTTCTTTTTAATATGTTAGGCTAGATCCATTAGTATTTACTTATGATTGCATGAAACTTAGTTTGTAGATCCTTTTAATATTGCTTCTTGTGATAGATGTGCGCGTTAGGCTCTAGAAAACTGGCTATAAAATATTACATTAGCATAGACGTCTAGGAAAACGCGAGTGTGTAGAAAGGTGTCACACCCCAAAAATTTCAGGTCAATATTTTAAACTTTTCCGATCATTATTTTTTTATTTTTATACGTTACGTTTAATCCGGCAGTTTACCGGGAAGTTAACCCGCGTAAATATGAAAAACGTCATCGGACGCGTTTAGACTTCGAATTTTAATTAGTTTAGATATTATAAGAATTATTTTACCTTTTCTAAGTGTTTCGTAGTTTACGATCACTCCCGGTATTTATTTTTACGCTTTAACGTTTAAATTGCGTTTTTCGCGTTTTTGACCTAACGGAACCCCGAAAACCCGAAATCTTTTCGTGTAAACTTTAGTTATCGTCCATCTCATGTTCTTAAGTCAAAAATTTCATTCATCCCTCCCCCTCTACTCAAAACACACGCATACACACACTTAAATAAATCAAAGAGCATCTTTTATCTCTAGTTTGAATTTCAAAAATAAAACACCATCACATGCAAGAAAGTGACATCTTTGTAGTCACCTTCCATGCACCTTCATGTGACTCTTACACCCTTTGTCTTCATTCATCCATGGAGTTTGCAAGTATTGGTTCTTTGATTTAAGGGGTTTTCTCCAAGATCTACAATTAGGGTTTGGTTATTATTTGGGGTTTTTCAAGATCTAGTGATTTTGGGTATAGATCTTGTGTTATTGCTTCTTGTTCTTCATTCTTGTAAGTATCTTGAATATTTCTTTGTGGTTTTTCTTATGTTCTTCTTATATGTTCAAGATCCATATCCATATGTTGTGTTTTAATTTTTGAAAGATTTTAAAGACAAGATTTCATAAATAATTATACTACTTTATTTCACTAGTTAAATATTATGTTTTGTTGAGATGAGAATTGAATGAGTGTTGCAACAATAGAAATGAAGAGATTAGCTTAGATTCAGGTGTGGTTTTGTTGTGGATTAATTGTGAATGGAGATTAGGTTAGATTAGGCACTATTGTGAAGTTTGGGTGGATTTTAGAGTGTTGTTTTTGGCTCAAAAAAATGCGTTGCTGGCCCCAAATTTGTTTTGAGGTTTTGGTCGACCTAAAAATGTTTTCATTAGGCGTAAAAGTAGTTTTTGTGAGAGCTTGTTTCGAATTAGTTAGTTTCTTCATATATTCGCACATTAAAATGGATTTAAAACAGACCTAAGTTATAGCCAAATAAAACTTTGAAAACTTTTTTGACAAAAGGATGAATATTGTGCTGGTGTGAATAGTAAAATGAGTTTTCAGACACTTTCGAACATTTTTGGACTTTCTAAACACTAGCGAAACATATAGTAACACATACCTATTGATTAGTATCATTTAAAGACGTCGTTAACGTATTTTAGGAAAAGCGTTAAAGTTACTAAAAATAGTAAGTTTGGTAAAACTTAGCAAAACGGACATAGAAGTTAAGCGATTAAGGCTAGTTAGTGCATTTTGAAAATATGGAAACTTAATAAATATAGGGGACGGTATTAACGTCCCGAAACTAAAAACTTTCCTAAAATAGAAACTTTCTAAAAAATAAAGGTAATTTTAGGTTTTAAAAACGGCCGAAAATCTTCAACGGAAACAATATATGATTTTAGATTCGTCATGATTTGATAATCAAACTAATGCAAACCACATGGAGGTATTTGGTGAGAACCATTCTTGGAATTTCTTGGCATACTTTCCGTGTTTCTAAGACGCGTTATTATTCTAGGTCGCGGCTAGATTTCTATATCATCTTTTTTCTTATTTTTTGCGTGAATTATCATTTGCTCATTTTGCTAAGGTGAGTTCATAGCCCCATGTTTTACTACTTTTACTTTACTATTTTGGGGTGAGAAACATTGCTTGTTTTAAACTATGGACACAGTTACTTTACGTTTCCTTTTCCTGATTACGTGTTGCCTAAGTAGCGAATAGACCACTAATGCCCGAATTATCATGAACCGTCAATTGCTTAACCGACTGTACTGGTTAAGTGAGCGTGAGTGTTGTAAATAGATCTATTGGGACTGATTAACCCTATTCGGGTGGGGTAAGTAGCGTTTACTGTTTCGGAGGGTCCGAACAATACGGATTATATACCATGTGGAATGTCATAATAGGTGATCCTGGTCAGATACCTTTAGGGGACAAGGAATATAGTGGCATATAAAATGCTTCTTTTTAAATTGAGCTTCGGTGTCATGAGCTTAGTGCAAACGTAAATGCTTTTTTGTGAAGTTGTATTTGTTATAACGGTCCACTGTGCGATGGTGAAACTTGTGGTCCACTTTTTATATTAAATTCACACCTATGAATTCACTCAACTTTATGTTGACAGTTTTAGCATGCTTTTCTCAGGTGCTTAACTATGGAAGTCTTTGCTTGCTTGTTGGTGTTGACTTGCATTGGACCGATTTTCAAGAATTATTATTATCTATGTTAACATCGTTGTCAAACTTTAAAACCTTTTATTCGCTTCCGCATATTATCGTTGGGCCTATGTAAAACTTTAACTATTTTAATTAATGCAACGATGTTGGATTTTTAAATGTACCCTTAGAGGTCGTTCTTTGTATCTTGTGCGATGTATATTATGACGTCACGCCCCGGACACGTGTTTCCGTCCAAGCCCTGTTTGGGGGGTGTGACAGACTGGTATCCAGAGCCAAGGTTATAGAGAACCAGGTAGTATATTATGTTGGTCTATATAATCAGTATTAGATCCTCTGTGCTTCCTCTTATATAATTAGATAATAATAATATATTTGAATATAGTATATATATAAGTGCAATTTATATATATCATATTGCCATAATTACTTTATACATCATTTTGCCTTGAGCATGCTATGTTTCTGAGTTTTACCTTGCGCTTTGCGTTTTTCTTTTCTTGCGTTTACGTCTGCTTTACGTATATTTTTTTATAGAAGTTGTCTATATAATACTAAATTCTTCCTAAGACATTGTGAGTGGCATAATGGTCTCTAAACATTTCCAAAGACATCGTGAGTGATACGATGGTCATTAAAACTATTTCATAAATTTACATTATACTATTTTACATAACATCGAAACTTGTCACAGTCTTCCGACTCTATGTTATCGTACTATCCAAACCCGAATGCAAGTTGAGACCCCGTCCCTCACCTTTGAAACTCCTACGTCGTCTCATACTGTCACCTAGAAGCATACCGATTAAGTTGAACACGACTTTAAACCGTCACCTTGCACCATTTCATCTTTAGGACACGACTTTGGGGAAGCCGACTTACTTTATCTTTCTTTTACTTCTCTTAATTTTGAAGAGAATGTCGGCATCGAGACAAGGAATGACTTCTGCAGAGATTAACCAGATTGTAGCTCAACGAGTTAGTGATGCAATTAAAGCTATCGCTATCTACTAGACAAAAATCCGCATGACTCACGATCTGATGAATCAGATTATACGACAAGAAATCACGGTAGAAAAGAATGCTAACAACAAGAGAAAGTTTGAGAATCAACTAAAGGATAACTGTGTGCCACGACAACCACCCTGCAAGAAACCATGTGTGACAAGAGCTTACACTATTGAAGCCAATGGAAAGAAGGCTTATGCTGGGAATTTACCTTACTGCAACAAGTGTAAGTTGCATCATGTTGGGCCGTGTACTGTGAAGTGTAGTAAATGTAAGAATGTTGGCCACATGACTAGGGATTGTAAGACATCCGTTGCTGCAATGAACTAGAGAACCCATGTGGGAAATCCAAAGGCTACCACCACTTGTTATGAATGTGGAAGGCTAGGACATTTTAGGAATGAATGCCAGAAGTTGAGAAATCAGAACCAAATGAACAAAATTTGGAAGGAAAAGGCTCGCGAGAACTCTAGTGTCATCAAAGACAAGACCAATACTTAAGAAGAGATCTTCCCGCCTTACCTAGTGACCTAAGCTAAAGTCTTCTTAGACTATATTCGCATTAATACTTTTTTATAAATTTTGAATTGAGTGAATGTTTTAAATTTCCTGTTAATGTAGGTGCCATGATGATTCTATCAGTTACACTTAATTTCTCTATTTATTTATGTAAGTTAATCCTTAAATTACTATCATCTTATCAAATCATTTCGCTGCTAGTATTTTATAAACTATTTTTGTGCCATTTCTGTATAGCAAATTGTGTGTGTCTCCTCTTATAAACATTTTGTCATTTTTCTTAAAAATTTTTCTAAATATCATATCACAAACTATTTTCCAAACCATTTTACAAACTTACTTGTTTTCATCTTTTAACCTATTATGTCGACGTTTATAAACTTTTGCCATCGTTTTATAAATCATTTCGCTAACACCTTATAAACTATTTGATATCATTATATAAACCATTTGTCAACATCTTATAATTATCCTTATCTGACTATCATTTAATGAACGAATTCATTCCCATCTTATAACCTATATTTACATTGTTATTTATGACTATTTGTATCCTATTTAAAAGTTACTTTGCTGCAGTCATCTGACAAAACATTTCGTTTGTTCACCTCCATGAAACTGTTTCTTGTCATTTATAATACTATTTCTGAGTTCATCTTTTCGAAAAACTACTTCATTGTCTTATTTTAAATTTTTCTTTGTCGCAATATAAGCTATTTGGTTGTCAACTGGTGGACCATTTGTTACCATTTTATAGACCCTTCACTCTTACACTATAAACTGTCACGTGATTTTCTCGTAAACTATTTTGGTATCACCTCTAAACTATTTCTACTAAGTCTTACAAAATATCTTGTGTCATTATATGAATTAAAATGTTCTTGTTTTCACGAACTATTTTTCTACCTTAGAAACAACACTTTTTTTACCATACAAACTTTTAAACATAACACTAGTTTGACGAAACGAGCATTTTATAGTCAGTACCTAAATTATACATGGCCTGATCACCTATGTATAATTCAGGGAGGACCATCCTATGCTAAGAGTAGTCACCTCAAAATTTTTGTCAATCTATTTCCACTTTTATATTATTTTTTTCTCTTCTCTACAATTTCGATAAAGATTTTATCATCTTCATATTTTACCAATATTTTGCGCGCATGTTTACGAGTTATGTCTGTCATATGTATTCGTATGTAACTAGGTAGATCTCATTAATATTACCATATAGAGACACCGTACAATTAGCCAAGAGACCGAGTCACGCTCCTTGTAGTCACGGTAATTACGAAATTTAAGATTTTAGAACATAATAGACTTATCCTTATTCGTTGGGATAGAATCGAGAAAATTAGGAAATTTCTTCATCGTCTAAGTTTCTAATGGTCATGAAATAAGGCAAAGGTCATAATTATTGTAAGTACCTAGAACCAAGACGACAGAAATTTCATACCAACAATTTTTATCCTTCTAAGTGACATCGTCCCATCTATCTTAGACATTTAAGGACCTATTGAGCGGTAGTTAAACTGAAAAGTAATAGGATTCCTGATATCATGCTTTAGAGGTGTACATTTGGATTGTTAGGGTCACCCATTCATATTGATCTATCCCAGTAGAACTTGGTTGTTTATGACGTCATGATCGGCATGGATTGGTTAGCAAACCATCATACGGTGATCGCGTGTGATGAAAAGATTATACAGATTCCCTATGGAGATGGAGTTTTGATAGTCCAAGGTGATTGTAGTGACAAAGGAAAGAAGTTAAAGTTGAGCATTATATTGTGCACTAAAACTCAGAAATATATTAAGAGAGGTTGCCTAATTTTTCTGGCACAAGTTACGAAGAAGGAAACCAAAGACAAGTCGGAGGGGAAGCAACTTGAGGACGTGTCGACTGTATGGGACTTTCCGAAGGTCTTTCCAGAAGACTTGTCTGGATTACCACCAACGCGACAAGTTGAATTTCAAATTGACTTGGTCCCAGGTGCTGCACCTGCGGCATGCACCCCGTATAGATTAGCACCGTCGAAACTGCAAGAATTGTCTACTCAGCTACAAGAACTTTTTGACAATGGATTTATAAGACTGAGTTCCTCACCCTGGGGAGCCCCAGTCTTGTTTGTCAAAAAGAAAGATGGATCTTTTCGGATGTGTATCGATTACTGTGAACTGAATAAGCTTACTGTAAAGAATCGATATCCACTTCCGAGAATTGACGACTTATTCGATCAGTTGCAAGGATTAAGTGTCTACTCAAAGATCGACTTGAGGTCTGGTTATCACCAACTTAAAGTTTGTGACGAGGATATTCCAAAGACGGCATTTAGGACTCGCTATGGTCACTACGAGTTCCAAGTAATGCCTTTTGGATTGACAAACGCACCAGCGGTATTCATGGATCTGATGAGCCGGGTGTGCAAACCGTACTTAGATAAATTCGTGATCGTTTTTATTGATGACATCTTGATCTACTCCAAGAGCAAAGAAGAGCATGCGGAACACCTTAAGTTAATTCTGGAGTTGCTTAAGAAGGAAGAATTGTACGCCAAGTTTTCGAAATGCGACTTTTGGCTGTCACGAAGGTCAATTTTCTTTGGTTCACGTGCTTGATAGTGAAGGCATTCGTGTGGGACCAGCTAAGGATTGACGTCAATCAAGGATTGGGCTTCGCCTAAGACTTCGACAAAGATTCATCAATTTCTAGGTCTTGCTGGCTATTACCGATGATTTATCGAAGGTTTCTCAAAAATTGCCAAGCCTATGACGAAGCTGACTCAAAAGAACGCGAAGTTTGATTGGAGTGAAAAGGCAGAAGCTGCATTTCAACTGTTGAAGCAGAAGTTGTGTAGTGCACCGATCTTATCGTTACCCGAAGGAAGTGAAGACTTCGTGGTTTACTATGATGCTTCTCGTAAAGGATTAGGCGCAGTTTTGATGCAAAGGGAGAAGGTCATAGCCTACGCATCACGTCAACTTAAGATTCATGAGAAGAATTACACTACACATGACTTAGAGCTTGGAGCTGTAGTGTTTGCTCTCAAAATGTGGAGACATTATCTGTACGGCACGAAATGCGTTGTGTTCACTGATCATAAGAGTTTGCAACATATTCTAGATCAGAAAGAGTTGAACATGAGACAACGTAGATGGTTAGAGTTGTTGAGCGACTACGACTGCGAGATTCGTTATCATCAGGGAAAAATGAAGGTGGTGGCGGATGCCTTGAGCCAAAAAGAACGGATTAAGCCACTACGAGTTCGAGCTTTGGTTTTGATGATTGGTCTAAACCTGCATGTGTAAATATTAAGAACTCAAGTTGAGGCGAGAAAGGAAGAGAATTTTGGAACCGAAGATTTGGGTGGTATGATTAAGAAGCTAGAGCCACGTGCTGATGGAACGTTATGTTTGAGGAATAGAAGTTGGATACCCTGTTTTGGTGACTTAAGAGAGTTGATTATGCATGAATCGCATAAGTCAAAATATTCAATTCATCCTGGATTGGACAAGATGTATCAGGATTTAAAGAAACTGTATTGGTGGCCGAATATGAAAGCAGAGATTGCCACCTACGTCAGTAAATGTTTGACATGTGCCAAAGTCAAGGCCGAATACCAAAAACCATCCAGTTTGTTGGTTCAACCTGTGATCCCAGTATGGAAGTGGGAGAACATTACTATGGATTTCATTATTAAGTTGTCAAAGTACGTCGTATGTCAAGATATATTTGGGTTATTATAGACGACTAACAAAGTTGTCATTTTTTCTCAATGTATGAAATCCGACTCAATGAAGGAGTTGACGAGTCAATTCATGAAGGAAGTAGTCTCGGGCTGGCAGTGTGTCCGGTTTAGATTATTTCTGATCGAGACTGAAGTGTACATATCAATTTGGTAAATCACTGAACGAAAAAGCCCTTGGTACTAATGGGACTATGGGTATGGCTTACCCTCCACAGACTGTTGGTCAGGAGTGAGAGAAATAAAAACCCCCCATATCCAAACTTGGAGGACATGCTTCGTG
Organism: Tanacetum coccineum; assembly: GCA_026074375.1. NCBI lineage: Eukaryota > Viridiplantae > Streptophyta > Magnoliopsida > Asterales > Asteraceae > Tanacetum > Tanacetum coccineum. Next base: position 3,969 of record BQNB010143286.1, on the reverse strand, counting down.
CTTGTGTGATGATTTTGGGATAGGTTGGTTAGACACTACCTTTGGTGGAATGGAGTTTTTCTACAAACAACAGTTATCATAATTGTATCAATTGCTGCACCGTTTGAAGCTCCTCTACAAGCGAAAATGTCGATCGCCTATTTTGTTGGCTGAGATTGGAGTCGCTCAGCTCATTGGTCCGTTAAATTGTTTAGGAATACAACCGAGGAAGATCATTCAGGTATCAAGGAAGCGTATTCAAGCTGCACGGGTTAGACAGAAGAGATATGCGATGGAGAATAATGCCATTGGAAATTAAGGTTTAGAGATAAGGTTCATCTAAAAAAATAAAGTGTCACCATGGATAGGAAGGGGTGATACGTTTCGGCAGCGAGGGAAGCTTGAACCCTCGCTATATGTGGACCTTTCAAGATTCTTGATAAAAGTAGGATGCTTTGCTTATAGACTTGAACTTCCAGAGTTAATTAACTGAGTTCATAGTACTTTTCCATGTTTCTATTTGATGAGTATTTTAGTAGACGAACCACATGCTTTTCCGTTGGATGTGTCCAGTTGATGACAAGCATTAATTTCATATAAAGAGCCAAAGTTAAAATTAGGGATCCGAGAAGTTAAAAGGCTAAAGCTGAGCCACTATTCCTATCGTGAAGACCGTTGGAATTGAGACGAGGGCCCGAGTTAGCGTTTATCTTGGGTGCTGTGAAGATCTAATGAATAAATATAGTACCCTAGCATTTTCGGTAATCTGAACCCACAGTCTTAAGCTTTGAGGACGAAGCTTCTTTAAACAGGGGATGAATGTCACACCCCAAAAAAATTTCAGGTCAATATGTTATACTTTTCCGATTCATTATTTTTGATTTTTAGACGGTTACGTTTGGAATTCCGGGAGTTTACTCGGGATGTTAACCCGCTAATCTGAAAAACGTCATCGAAACGCTGTTCCGATCTTTGTATTTTTAATTATGTTTGATGATTTATATGAATTAGTTAACTTTTTCTAAGTGTTTCTTAGTTTTACGATCACTGCCCAGTATTTATGTTATCTTTAACGTTTAAACTTGCGGTTTTTTCGCGTTTTTGACCTAACGGAACCCCGGAACCCAAAATCTTTCGTTGTTGTAAAACTTGAGTTATGGTCCATCTCATGTTCTTAGTTCAAAATTTTTGTTATTAACCTCCCTATACTCAAACACTACGCATACACATCACTTAAATATAATCATAGAGCTTCTGTTATCTACTAGTTTGGAATTTCAAAAATAAAACACCATCACATTGCAAAGGTAAAGTGACATCTTTGTGTCACCTTCCATGCACTTCATGATGATCTTACAACACCTTTGTCTTCATTCTTCCATGGAGGACCACTTTATCCACTTATTTGAACATGGAATCTTATTTAAGTGTAGCGACGGGTTGGTTAGTGATTTTGGCGTGAAACCCCCCCCCCACACCCCCACCACCCCCTTGTGTTGCGTGTTGGCGTCCGAACCCACACACACTATTTGGTGTGTGTTGGTCAATTAACCATTGGGTTGCCCTCTTGGTTGACTAGGCATGGACCCTTAACTTTAGATTTTCCTTAGAAAGTCCATCTGACTTCGATCTTTGGTTTCTTTCTCTTTTAATAGCTTCTAACTTATCACTCTTCGCCTCCCTCCTCTCTTCTTAAAGCCCACGGCCAACAAACACCCACATAGGGTTTCCATTCTCTTTGATTTCTTGCATAATCCAAGCATTCTAGGTTTATTTCTAAGGTTACCTAAGGTGTTTGCAAGTATTGGTTCTTTGATTTAAGGGTTTTCTTCAAGATCTACAAATTAGGGTTTGGTTATTATTTGGGGGTTTTCAAGATCTAGTGATTTTAGGTATAGATCTTGTGTTATTGCTTCTTGTTCTTCATTCTTGTAAGTACCTTGAATCTTTTCTTGAGATCTACTTATGTTCTTTCTTACATGTTCAAGATTCATACATCCATATGCTGTGTTCTAAATTTTGAAAGATTATAATAAAACAAGATTTTATAAATAATGATATTACTTTGTTTCACTAGTTAAATATTATGTTCTTGGTGAGATGAGAGTTGAATGAGTGTTGCAACAATAGAAATGAAGGGATTATGTTAGATTTAGGTTTGGTTTTGTTGTGGATTAGTTGTGAATGAAAATTAGGCTAGATTAGACATTATTGTGAAGTTTGGGTGGATTTTGGTCGCGTTTTTGGCAGAAAGTGCTTGCTGATCCGAATTTGTTTTGGGATTTTAAGCGACTTAAAAATGTTTTCAATAGGCATAAAAGTAGTTTTCGAAGAGATTGTTTCAAATAGATAGTTTTTCATATATCACACATTAAAATCGGACTTAAAACGGCAAAGTTATGGCCAAATGAAACTTGAAACAGTTTTCGACAAAATCGAATGAATAGTGTGCAGATGTGAATAGTAAAATAAGTTTTCAGACACTTTCGGATATTTTTTTACTTTCTAAACACTAGCAAAATATATAATAACATATATATATTGATTAGTATCGTTTGAAGATGTCGTTAACATATTTTAGGCAAAGCGATAAAGTTACTAAAAATGGTAAGTTTGGTAAAATTTAGCGGAACGGACTTAGGAGTTAAGCGATTAAGGCTAGTTAGTGCGTTTTGAAAATATGGAAACTTAATAAATATAGGGGACGATATTAACGTCCCGAAACTAAAAACTTTCCTAAAATAAAAACTTTGTAAAAATAGTAATTTTTGGTTAAACGCCGAAACTTAACGGAAAACTATATGATTTTATTTCGTCATGATTTGATAATCAAACTAAAGCAAACACACATGGATGTCTTTTGGTGATGAACATATTGTGCAATTCTTGGCATACTTTCCGTGTTCCTAAGACGCGTTATTATTCTAGGTCGCGGCTAGATTTCTATATCATCTTTTCTTGAGTGATTATCATTTGCTCATCTTGTTAAGGTGAGTTCATAGCCCCACGTTTTACTACTTTTACTTTACTATTTTGGGGTGAGAAACATTGCTTGCTTTCAAACTATAGACACAGTTACTTTACGTTTCCTTTTTCTGATTACGTGTTGCGTAAGTAGCGAATAGACCACTAATGCCCGAATTATCATGAACCGTCAATTGCTTAACCGACCGTACTCGTTAAGTAAGCACGAATATTGTAAATAGATCTATTGGGAGTAATTATCCCTATCCGGCTAAGTAAGCGTGAATGTTGTAAATAGATCTACTAGTTTCGGAGGTCCCAAAAAATACATACCATGTCGGAATGTCAATAGGTGATCCTGGTCAGATACCTTTAGGGCGAGGAATACTATTTGGCATATAAAATACTTCCTTTTAAATTGAGCTTCGGTGTCATAAGCTTAGTGCAAACGTAAATGCTTTTATGTGAAGTTGTATCTGTTATAACTGTCACGTGCGTACGGTGAACTTGTGGTCCACTTTTAGTATTAAATTCAAACCTATGAATTCACTCAACTTTATGTTGACCGTTTTAGCATGTTTTTCTTAGGTGCTTAGCTGTGGATGTCTTTGTTTGCTATATGGTGTTGCCTTGCATTGGACCGATTTTCAAGAATTATTATCTTCTGTTTTTAAACATCATTGTCAAACTTTAAAACCTTTAATCGCTTCCGCATTTTATCTTTGGGTCTATGTAAAACTTTATCTATTTTAATTAATGCAACGATGTTGGATTTTCAAACGTACCCTTAGAGGTCGTTCTTTGTATCTTGTGTGATGTTTATTATGATGCCACATCCTCGGACACGTGTATTCCGTCCAAAGCCATGGTTATAGAGAACCAGGTACTGTATCTAGGTCTGGTCTATAACCAGTATGTGATCCTACGTGCTTTACCTGTTTGCATATCTATCTTATTATAATAGCGTCTAATATATAATCTGTACATATTATATATTATATTGCCAGAATTACCCTATTCATCATT
>BQNB010143285.1:6265-17012 GCA_026074375.1 Tanacetum coccineum | reverse complement strand
GTGGTTGTGATGTTTATTAGAAGAGGGGCGTGGTGGTGGTGGTGGGGTTCGGTGGTGGATGGGTCATGGCAGTGGTGGCGTCCGATGGTAGAGGGGTCGGGTGGTTGTGTCGGAGAAGAGCTCGGTGGTGTAGCGGTGGTGTATGCAACCAAAGTAGTTGATGAGATGTAAGAGCTATGTGTGTTTTTTTAGTCAGGGTGAGAGATGTGTGTGGGTTTTAGTGAGAGAAAATGTGAAAATAAATGAGTGGAAATGGTGACTGAGTGTATGGTATTGATGGTTTAAATTGTTTTTTTTTAAGATCGGGGTTAATTTGAATATTTTTAGGTTTAGTTATTGGTTTCATATGTGTAAATTTAGGATCGGGTGTAGGATTGGGAGTCTGAATCTTAAAATGGAGGGTTGGTTTTTAGTTGGGAATATGTATGCTTTATAAAGGAGTTATAGTATATATGTTTATATTTTTTTATATGTCATATACTATATGTATATATTATTTGTTATTTTATGTATATATATAATATACATAGATATATATATATATACTATATATATATATTACATATATATATATTATACATATATATGATATATATTTACACTCGCCGAATACCCGCGTCCTAGCTCGGCAGCCCTTTCCATACAAAGTGATACCAAGTTTCGCTCAATTTCGACGGCGAATAATTTTTTCGACAACTAGGTTGCATGGTTGACAAATTTTTGTCTAATGGCAAGTGCATTGTTTTTAAAAATAAGTTCGGATTTTAAGTTCGTTGTCATTTTAAACTTTTAATAAAATTTTTTTGAGCGTTATATTAATGATGAAAGTACAAGTGTTCCAACATCTGCGGGTATTTAGTTTTCGACCAAATTTTAATGGACAGATAATTTTTTCGACAACATAGTGGCATTGTCTTGCAATATTTTTCTAGTGGAATGGGCATTGTTGTACTATCATTGTTGTTTGATGCATCGTTTTTAGTTGAAAGTTATTTAAAATTGTATTAATAATAAATATTTGAGCACTATATTTTATTAGCAAATTAGCCCGCCTCGCTGATGATGAGGTGTATGTTTTTTAATAAACTTCGGTTAGTATGGATTGTTTTTGTTTTCACTTTCGGATGTATCTGATGATTGTTGCTATCATTTGTATGCGTATAAACACAAAATTGCAATTATGAATTAACTTCTTGTTGACTTATTGTTGTTTCTGGGATGGTCTTTATCATTGCTATTTACTTTGATCTACGTTACTTTACATATTGGTTTCTATATCTTGCATTTAGCCAAAAATCATGTAATGTCATTTAACCTATCACCGGGCATCGGATGTTCTACTTCGACGAAATTCAGTGGCATAAAATTTATATTCGAGAAATGTCTTGAAAGGTTTATGACTTTGTTCAAAACAAATAGTTGCATTGTTTTTCTAAATACCGTCGATGTCGTGTTTGAGGTGTCTTTTCCGAGTATAATAATAGCTTTGGGTTCATGTGTTACAAGATTATACTATTGCTCTAGGTTAAAGCACTCATTCTATTAGCTTTTAGTTCATTGAGCTACGCCATATGTGCTAAACCTTTGGTCTAATGGCTTCTGTCACCGTGTTTCAAATATTTATCTTTGTCCTTATTGACATCTCACACACTTTTGCTTCGCAATTGCACAATCTCGATACCTTCATATTTCAAATATTTGTTGCTACAACACCTTTGCTTGCATTGCACTATTCTCGTTACTCCATATTTCAAAATTATCTTTGTCTCATTGACACCTCAAAACACTCAGTTGCTACAACACTTTGCTTCTTTTCACATAATCTCGACACCTTTTGTAGTTTTATATCAATGCATTCTTTTCATTGTCTTCGCCCACCTTTGCAAGGTTTGCATAAATCTCGGATTCCTGTTTGTCAAATTATTTCAATTTTAAGTTCACTTCCTACTAAAACAATATAATAAATTTGAATTTTAACAAACCAATTATAATACAAGTTTTATGTTGTATGAGAGAAATACTTTTATCATCAGATGTGAATTTTGCATTATTACTTTTTATAAAGCCTTTTATGAAAGTTTACATTGCGAGTTTTTTATAAAAAATTCCATATAGAAACACATTCGCTTAAACAAAAAAAGTTGTATACATATCACATGGAAGTTGGCATAAATTTTCAATGTTCCAAACACCAGAACACCAACTCTGAATTTGTGTGTGTGTGGCACCTAAAGATTATAACCACGCACACTAAGTACAACAAACAACACCACACCCTACAACTTCCCCCCTCCCCCACGACAAATAACACTCAGTAGACCGATACGCAGCGAGCATCGAGAGAGAAAGTTTTAGCAGCGATTTGAAAATTTTTCGGGCGAGTTTTATAATAAAACGCCATTGAAAATACTTTATCAAAACAAATTGACAACAACAAAAATTTAGAATTCCAAAAACTTTATTAAACAAACTTGCCAACATCATTAAAAATAGAGAAATGAAACCAAATTCTACACTAACAGATTCCATGGAGGCCAACGAATTTCGGCTTGGCGGAAACCTAATAAAACCAGGCGAAGGCGGGGAGGGGGGGGGGGGGGACAAAAATCTGCAATAACAAAACTATTATAAAAAAAATATGTTTATAACAAAATTTATAAAATATAATATTTGTATAACAAATTTAAAAACATCAAAAATAAAGCATACAAGTGAGCAAAGCCTGTTTCAGCGGCAGCAGGCTGCGTTTCTGGCGAATCTGCGGCGAGTCTGATTGGCGGCTATTGGCGTGCAAGTGGTTGTTGTTAGCTCAGCGGCATTTTCGGATTGGGAGAACACAACAAACGGCACATCAACAGCAGTTTAGTTTCTGCAGGCGAACGACATTCGGTGGCTAAATTCTAAAAAATATTGTCAAAAAAATGATGTTTAAGAAAAAACTCAGTTCTACAAACAAAAAAGTCAAATCTACAAATCTAAAGAAACTATAAAAAAAGTTCAAGTCAACTTCAAGAACTATCTCACATCTACAACAAAGATTTATAGATTTATAAAATAAAGTTCGATCTACAAATAAAAAAATTCTGGTTAGTATAGTGGATGTATTAAAAAAACCTAATAAAACCTCAAAACATGAAAAAATCGTATCTGATACGGAGGTTTCAGTGGTTGGTTGTGGGTTGTCGGTTGTGGGTCACAGTGGTTGTGATGTTTATTAGTAGAGTGGCGTGGTTGGGTGGGGGTGGATGGGTCACAGTAGTAAGTAGTGGCTGTCCTGGTGGTGGGAGAGGGGTCGGGTGGGTTGTGTCGGAGAAGAGGCTCGGTGGTGTTAGCGGCGGTGGTGTATGCAAACGCAAAGTGTTGATGAGATTAAGAACTATGTGTGTTTTTTTGTCTGGGATTTGTGGTGAGACGATTGTGTGTGGTGGGTGTTTAGTGAGAGAAAATGTGAAAATAAATGAGTGAAAATAGTGAGTGAGTGTATGGTATTATTTGGTTTAAATTGTTATTTTTTAGGATCGGGTTATTTGGATATTTTTAGGTTTAGATATTGGTTTCATATGTGTAAATTTAGGGTCGGATGTAGGATTGGGAGTCTGAATCTTAAAATGGAGGGTTGGTTTTTAGTTGGGAATATGTATGCTTTATAAAGGAGTATATATATATATATATATATATATATATATATATATATATATATATATATATTATATATTATTTATATACTTTATAGACTATAGACACACACACACACACAACACACTAGCCTGGTGAGTACCCGCGCTAGCGGGCTAGCGGCACTGGTATTCAGTTTCATCAAATTTTCGACGGCGAATTAATTTCTTGTCGACAACATGGTTGAACTTGGTTGCAATTTTTTTCTAATGGCAAGTTGCATTTGTTTTCTAATAAATTTCGTTTTAAGTTGCGTCACGCTCGCGCATATGTTTAAAGTTAATAATATTATATTTGAGCGTTATATTAATATCCGAGTACACGTGTCCAACATCAGCGGTATTTAGTTTCGACCAAATTTTAATGGCATATCATTTTTTCGACGACATAGTTGCATTGTTGCAATATTTTTCTAGTGGAATGGTGCGTTGTGTTTTGATAGCATCGTTTTAAGTTGAAAGTTATTTAAAATTGTATTAATAATATATTTGAGCACTATATTTTATAGCCGATTAAGCCCGCCTAGCTGATGCGGTGTATAGTTTTTAAAAACTTCGGTTAGTATGGATTTGTTTTTTTTCCTTTTGATGTATCTATGTATTGTTTGCTATCATTTGTAAATGTATAAACACAAAATTGCAATTATGAATTACTCTTGTTGACTTATTGTTGTTTCTCGATGGTCTTTATCATGCTTTTACTTTGATCTAAGTTACTTTACATATTGTTTCTACAATCTTGCATTACAAAAAATCATGTATGTCATTAACCTAGCGGCATCGATGTTTACTTCGACGAAATTTTCAGTGGCAAATAATTTATATTAGAGGGAAATGTTTTGAAGGGTTTATGAATTTTTCCCAAAAAACATAGTTGCATTGTTTTTCTAAATAGCGTCGATGTGTGTTTGAGAGTGTCTTTTCCGAGTATAATAATAGCTTAGGTTCATGTGTTTCGTTATAGCATCTATACTAATTAGAGATGAAAATCCAACGTCCCACGCTCTTTTTAAAAAAAACCGGGGTCAGAAAAAAAACCGAAAACGGGTTACGAAAAAACCGGAAAACGTTTTTTAAAAAAACCGAAACCGGTTTTTTAAAAAACCGGTTTTTTTTTAACCGGTTCGGTTAAATATAACCGAACCGGTTAGACCGGTTTTCGGTTTTTCTACCATACTGGTTTTTTACCGGTTTTAAAACCGGTTTTTTAAAAAAACCGGTAAACCCGCGCTTCGCGGCGTGGTGTTTGCGTATTGTATCGTTTTATGGTTATTTGATACTTGTTTTAACTCACTGAATAACGACTTGATATATATATATATATATACTAGCCGAGTACCCGCGCCTAGCGGCAGCGGTATCAAGTTTCGATCAAATTTCGACGGCGAATAATTTTTTCGACAACATAGTTGCATTGTTGCAATATTTTTCTAGTGGAACGGTGCATTGTGTTTTGATAGCATCGTTTTAAGTTGAAAGTTATTTAAAATTGTAGTAATAATATATTTGAGCACTATATTTTATAGCCGATTAAGCGCGCCTAGCTGATGCGGTGTATAGTTTTTAAAAACTTCGGTTAGTATGGATTTGTTTTTTTTCCTTTTGATGTATCTATGTATTGTTTGCTATCATTTGTAAATGTATAAACACAAAATTGCAATTATGAATTACTCTTGTTGACTTATTGTTGTTTCTGGATGGTCTTTATCATGCTTTTACTTTGATCTAAGTTACTTTACATATTGTTTCTACATCTTGCATTTAGCCAAAAATCATGTAATGTCATTAACCTAGCGGCATCGATGTTCTACTTCGACGAAATTTCAGTGGCAAATAATTTATATTCGAGAAACTGTATTTGAAGGGTTTATGAATTTGTTCCAAAAACAATAGTTGCATTGTTTTTCTAAATAGCGTCGATGTGTGTTTGAGAGTGTCTTTTCCGAGTATAATAATAGCTTAGGTTCATGTGTTAAAGCATTATACTAATAGCTTAGGTTAAAGCATCATACTAATAGCTTTTAGTTCATGAGCTACCATATTGCTAAACCTTGGTCCAATGGCTTTCACCGTGTTTCAAATTATCTTTTGTCTTATTGACACCTCACACATTTTGCTTGCATTGCACAAATCTCGATACCTTCATATTTCAAATTATCTTGTTGCTACAACACCTTTTGCTTGCATTGCACAATTCTCGATACCTCCATATTTCAAAATTATCTTTTGTCTCATTGACACCTCAAACACATGTTGCTACAACACTTTGCTTGCTTTTCACAAATCTCGACACCTTTTGTAGTTTTATATCAATGCATTCTTTTCATGTCTACCACACCTTTTGCAAGCTTTGCATAAATCTCGGATTCCTGTTGTCAAATTATTTCAATTTTTAGTTCACTTCTACTAAAACAATATAAAATTTGAATTTTAAAACCACATTATAATACAAAGTTTTATGTTGTATGGAGAAATACTTTATCATCAGATGTGAATTTGCATTATGTATTTTTATAAAGCCTTTTATGAAAAAGTTCTACATTGCGAGTTTTTATAAAAAATTCCATATAGAAACCATACGTTAAACAAAAAGTTGTATACATATCACATTGGAAGTTGGCACAAATTTTCAATGTTCCAACACAGAAACAACATATGAATTCTCGAAATGGCACATAAAGATTATAAAAGAATAAGTAAAAAAACAAACTACAACTTAGAAATCATATCTACTTGTTAAGGTAAAATACCGTACCTTGAGTTTAGGGTGCGTTCCCTATCCTCTTGGTGACGTATCCTCTTGAATTACCTGAAAGTAAGAAAGAATACCCGTTAACTCGCCCCGGGTGTTGACCCAGGACCAAGCTCGGGCGTGAGAGTAAGTATGTGAATATGAGCCGAAGGGGCTATATGTTGGAGCCGAAGAGGCTATAGTAATAAATGTGTGTATGTGTGCAGTAAATGCTATCCTTTGAATAGTAAATACGGGGGTATTTATACTAGTCAAAACACTGTAGCGATGTACGGTTTCTGGCATGTAGATGACGACCCTTTCGTCATGTCTCTATCGCCTGTGTCTTAGATGGTGACATCTCTTTAGTTGACGTCACAGTTTATCGTGCAGTCACTATCTTTCTGTGTTTATGGTGACGTTATCTCTTTGATGACGTTGCCCTGTAGGTCTCTGAAATAAAGTCAGCGCTTTGTTGTTTACTATGCTGACGTCATGTACCCGTTCGGAACTTCATGACCCGTTCGGACTCTTCTGGCCCTTTCGGACTTGAATGGCCTGCTTGGTCTGGAATGATTCGATTGGGCTTGAGTGGTTCGCTTGGGCTGTGTGTGAGCCGAGGGGGCTATTAGCCTGTCCGGCATATACGCGGACATGTCCCCCCCAGTATGGCTTTAAGAGTTGTAAACTATTGAAGTCATACTTGAGGTGCTCGTCTGGAAGGGTCCTGAGACGAATATACGTGGATGTATTAAAAAAACCTAATAAACCTCAAAACATGAAAAACTCTTATTTGATACGGAGGTTTCAGTGGTGTTGTGGGTTTCGGTGGTGGGTCACAGTGGTTGTGATGTTTATTAGAAGAGGGGCGTGGTGGTGGTGGTGGGTGGATGGGTCAAAGTAGTTGGTCGGCGACCGATTTGTAGAGGGGTTGTCGGAGTGGTTGTGCGGAGAAGAGCTCGGTGGTGTAGCGGTGGTGTATGCAACCATAGTAGTTGATGAGATGTAAGAGCTATGTGTGTTTTTTTAGTCAGGGTGAGAGATGTGTGTGGGTTTTAGTGAGAGAAAATGTGAAAATAAATGAGTGGAAATGGTGAGTGAGTGTATGGTATTGATGGTTTAAATTGTATTTTTTAGGATCGGGGTTAATTTGAATATTTTTAGGTTTAGATATTGGTTTCATGTGTGTAAATTTAGGGTCGGATGTAGGATTGGGAGTCTGAATCTTAAAATGGAGGGTTGATTTTTGGTTGGGAATATGTATGCTTTATAAGGGAGTTATAGTATATATGTTTATATTTTTTTATATGTCATATACTATATGTATATATTATTTGTTATTTTATGTATATATATAATATACATAGATATATATATATATACTATATATATATATTACATATATATATATTATACATATATATGATATATATTTACACTCGCCGAATACCCGCGTCCTAGCTCGGCAGCCCTTTCCATACAAAGTGATACCAAGTTTCGCTCAATTTCGACGGCGAATAATTTTTTCGACAACTAGGTTGCATGGTTGACAAATTTTTGTCTAATGGCAAGTGCATTGTTTTTAAAAATAAGTTCGGATTTTAAGTTCGTTGTCATTTTAAACTTTTAATAAAATTTTTTTGAGCGTTATATTAATGATGAAAGTACAAGTGTTCCAACATCTGCGGGTATTTAGTTTTCGACCAAATTTTAATGGACAGATAATTTTTTCGACAACATAGTGGCATTGTCTTGCAATATTTTTCTAGTGGAATGGGCATTGTTGTACTATCATTGTTGTTTGATGCATCGTTTTTAGTTGAAAGTTATTTAAAATTGTATTAATAATAAATATTTGAGCACTATATTTTATTAGCAAATTAGCCCGCCTCGCTGATGATGAGGTGTATGTTTTTTAATAAACTTCGGTTAGTATGGATTGTTTTTGTTTTCACTTTCGGATGTATCTGATGATTGTTGCTATCATTTGTATGCGTATAAACACAAAATTGCAATTATGAATTAACTTCTTGTTGACTTATTGTTGTTTCTGGGATGGTCTTTATCATTGCTATTTACTTTGATCTACGTTACTTTACATATTGGTTTCTATATCTTGCATTTAGCCAAAAATCATGTAATGTCATTTAACCTATCACCGGGCATCGGATGTTCTACTTCGACGAAATTCAGTGGCATAAAATTTATATTCGAGAAATGTCTTGAAAGGTTTATGACTTTGTTCAAAACAAATAGTTGCATTGTTTTTCTAAATACCGTCGATGTCGTGTTTGAGGTGTCTTTTCCGAGTATAATAATAGCTTTGGGTTCATGTGTTACAAGATTATACTATTGCTCTAGGTTAAAGCACTCATTCTATTAGCTTTTAGTTCATTGAGCTACGCCATATGTGCTAAACCTTTGGTCTAATGGCTTCTGTCACCGTGTTTCAAATATTTATCTTTGTCCTTATTGACATCTCACACACTTTTGCTTCGCAATTGCACAATCTCGATACCTTCATATTTCAAATATTTGTTGCTACAACACCTTTGCTTGCATTGCACTATTCTCGTTACTCCATATTTCAAAATTATCTTTGTCTCATTGACACCTCAAAACACTCAGTTGCTACAACACTTTGCTTCTTTTCACATAATCTCGACACCTTTTGTAGTTTTATATCAATGCATTCTTTTCATTGTCTTCGCCCACCTTTGCAAGGTTTGCATAAATCTCGGATTCCTGTTTGTCAAATTATTTCAATTTTAAGTTCACTTCCTACTAAAACAATATAATAAATTTGAATTTTAACAAACCAATTATAATACAAGTTTTATGTTGTATGAGAGAAATACTTTTATCATCAGATGTGAATTTTGCATTATTACTTTTTATAAAGCCTTTTATGAAAGTTTACATTGCGAGTTTTTTATAAAAAATTCCATATAGAAACACATTCGCTTAAACAAAAAAAGTTGTATACATATCACATGGAAGTTGGCATAAATTTTCAATGTTCCAAACACCAGAACACCAACTCTGAATTTGTGTGTGTGTGGCACCTAAAGATTATAACCACGCACACTAAGTACAACAAACAACACCACACCCTACAACTTCCCCCCTCCCCTAAAAGAATAAGTAAAAAAACAAACTACAACTTAGAAATCATATCTACTTTTAGTTTCAAAGTTAGCAGCGATTTGAAAAGTTTTCGGGCGAGATCTATAATAAAAAGTCATGAAAAACTTTATCAAACAAATTGACACACAACAAAATATAGATTCCAAAAACTTTATTAAACAAACTTGCCAACAACATTTAAAAAAGAAATGAAACAAATTTACACTAACAGATTCCATGGAGGCAACGAATTTCGGTGGCGGAAACAATAGACCAGGCGAAGGCGGCAACAAATCTGCAATAACCAAAACTATTATAAAAACTAATATTTTTATAACAAAATTTATATATAATATATTGTATAACAAATTTTAAAAACATCAAAAATAAAGCATACAAGTGAGCAAGCCTTTCAGCGGCAGCAGCTGCGTTTCTGGCGAATCTGCGGCGAGGCATTGGCGGCGGCGGCAAGTGGTTGTTGTATATCTCAGCGGCATTTTCCGGAGGAGAACACAACAGCGGCACATCAACAGCAGTTTCTGGCAGCGAACGACATTCGGTGGCTAAAATAAAATATGTCAAAGATGTTAAGAAAAAACTCAGTCTACAACAAAAAGTCAAATCTACAATCTAAAGAACTATAAAAAAAAGTTCAATCAACATCAAGAACTTCTCAGATCTACAACAAAGATTTATAGATTTATAAAAAAAAGTTCAATCTACAAATAAAAAAATTGGTTAGTATACGTGGATGTATTAAAAAAACCTAATAAACCTCAAAACATGAAAAACTCTTACTTGATACGGAGGTTTCAGTGGTGTTGTGGGTTTCGGTGGTGGGTCACAGTGGTTGTGATGTTTATTAGTAGAGGGGCGTGGTGGTGGTGGTGGATGGGTCACAGTAGTGGTGGCGTCCGGTGGTAGAGGGGTCGGGTGGTTGTGTCGGAGAAGAGCTCGGTGGTGTAGCGGTGGTGTATGCAACCATAGTAGTTGATGAGATGTAAGAGCTATGTGTGTTTTTTTAGTCAGGGTGAGAGATGTGTGTGGGTTTTAGTGAGAGAAAATGTGAAAATAAATGAGTGGAAATGGTGAGTGAGTGTATGGTATTGATGGTTTAAATTGTTTTTTTTAGGATCGGGGTTAATTTGAATATTTTTAGGTTTAGATATTGGTTTCATATGTGTAAATTTAGGGTCGGATGTAGGATTGAGAGTCT
>BQNB010143284.1:0-17012 GCA_026074375.1 Tanacetum coccineum | reverse complement strand
GTATGCACAACCACCTGCATACACACCATCTCTCCCTTTCTTGACTACCATGAACCTACAACCACCCTCTTAATAGGGGATGAGGTTATTAGCACTACTCCCGCAAGGGAAAATGACAAATTAATAAAGTATAGCATTGATGATCTTGTCCTAATCCTAAGGGAGTAGGAGGTGACATCGGTTTGTGATGATTTAGAGTGTGATATGCCTGTTAATACATTGTTGCCCACTACTGATGTTACGGATGAAGATTTTGATATCAATTCACCTCTAGGAGAATATGTAGTCAACTTCTTGATGGAGAACGTAGATGTAGATGGCTTGCCTAGGCATTTGGTTAAGCAACTTTTTAATCATTTAAACAAAAATCCGAGTTTAACCAAAGGAATGTCTGATAAGCCTTTAGGTGAAGATTCAAAACCTAGATCTTATGATGTGACTTTCTCAAACCTTCTCTTTGACTTTAATGATGATTCGACCTTATGCTATGATAATTCGCTTTTTGATGAGGAGTTTGAGGGCACTAGTAGTCTGGACCTCCATGAGTTGACTCCAGTTATTGATGTTTCCATTTTGCTAGTCACACTACCCTCGCCCTACCTAGTTGTTTTGGGAGATGAAAAGATCGACTTACTTTTGAGAGATGATTTAGAAACCCTCTTAACGGGGGATAGGTAAATTGACTTCAATCCTTGTCGGGACATAGAAGAACTAGAACGTTTACTAGCCAATGACCATGTTCCTGCCCCAAGGGTGTTTGATGAACCTTTAGGTAATTCTAATTCGATGTCTATACCAATTGAGACTAGTGACCTTGTTTTGTAAGAGCTCACCACTAAGATCGTCCTAGACGATTCAATTTCTACTGATATTGATGATAGGTATTACGATTCAGAGGGTGACACTCTATATTTTGAACAATTGCTTAATGAAGATTCATCTTCCGATGTATCACCAGTATTGTTACCTACAGAGTCCTCCTTACTAGTTCCACCACTTCCCGATCCTAAGCAGATTTGCTTAAGGGAAGTGGAAAGATTTGATCCATTCTTCTCCCTGACACAGTCGGGGGGAACGACGAGGGTGGTGGAGACCTCTTCTTTAGGTTTTCATCATATGCCATCACCCCGTCCTGCTGCATACTCACCTAAGGAGGTGATGTATCACTTTTACCATCCTCACCACACATTGGGTGATGGATTTGACCATGAAAGTGAAAGTAAGTAACACTAGAGTCAAGCTAGAGACTCGAACAAAAACAAGCACTTCTCAGGAGGCAACCCGTGTTCTCTTCTTCTTTCTATCTTTCTTAGTAATATTAATATATTAGTTTAGTAGTAATAATGAATAAGTGTAGGGGTGTGCTTCTATCCTTGTTGTGTTTCGTGGTTATCTGTTTTTTCTTGCAGGATTCCCTTAGATCGAGAAGACCCGTGCTTGTTTTCAATCCTTTAATCGCCCGGTCTTTGATCTTTTGCTTATTTTGGAATCATCAATCCTGATCATGTATATTTTTGTGTTTCCCCATTCACACTTGTAATTACTAACATTTACCTTTTTCGTTCTTAAGTGTGGGGGTAAAACTCGACATTTTTGAACATTGAGGCCAATGTTCGGTTCTAAGTGTGGGGGGGATTTCTATCGAAATGTGATTATACTTGTTGCTTGTCTGTGTCCCACGCAACCCCGTTTTAACCAAAATTTTATTTTATTTATCCGTTTTGACCAAAATTTTGTTTTATTTATGTGTGAAAAAAAAAATAATAAAAAAGAAAAAAAGGTTTTGACTGTGCGTGATTGACTAGTCCCTTAAGCTAGAACAAAGGAGATCCTGACTCGACCAGAGTGTTAATCTGGCTATTCCCTTAACTTTTTAGGCTAAGCTTCTACAAGTTGTGCAAAAGATAAATGCTAAAACAAGGATTAGTTGGATATCTTAAGAGCTCATATATGTAATTTGTGGCTTTTCCTCCCAGAAGCTTCTAACCGGACTAATAAGTGCTCTTTTCGAAATTAGACAAATTAGTGGTTTAATCACCCTTAAAAGTCCGTTTAAAATCAATATGTATTGACAATAAAAGCTTTATTGATGTAAGTCAACTATATTGATAAATTTAGTCTTAGTTCAAATTTATACTTAAATTTTCTAAAAAGAAATTTTTTCTATATACCGTGATAAAGTATAAAGTATGATAAGTGTTGCAAAAAAAATGATAAAAAAATAAAAAATAAAAAATAAAAAATAATATAAACCGAAGCCGAAATAAGACAACTGGAACATGGTCGGCTCGCATACCGATGTGACAGTCGTTTAAAGGGTGGAGGTAATAGTTAAAATAATAATGTTATTAACTGTAATCGTAAGTGTGGTTGTTGAATGAATATAGGAAAAATCTCTTTTTCTAAAATATAAATATGCTTTTGAACTAAGACTTGCGTGCTTTAAGTTGTAGTTTTTTAAGTGTAGTGTGAGTTTAACGGGAATTCTAAGAATTTTTGAAACCGAAGGTCCATGAGTTCCGATACTATTCTTTGTGAGGTGTCAAAAGCCTGGTTACCTAAGTCGATCTCGGCTGGGATGTGCCAAGAAGAATGTCGCTACATGGAATGATCTTGCCTTCAACTTCATAATTTTTGGAAGGAACGTTAAGCTTTTTATCAAACTTAGAGGGGCTACAACTTTCTTTAAATGTCGATTGGATGGTCGAAATTCGAATTAAGCACATTCACACTAATAAATAATAAACTACCAGGAGTGAAAAGTTAGCTTAGGCTTACACAAATTGCAAATATGAGTAGTGTTAGCATTTTATACGTACTTTTACACAACGTTAATAATTGTACAAGCTTAGTTTGGGAGTAGTAAAAAGAGGATGACGATTATTATCTCCTGGAGGCACCTAGTTGGTGTGCTTCCCGTTCTTAAGCTTTATATATATATTGAAAATAAAATTCAAGCATGGCGAGTCACAAATAAGATTTTATCTATCAAGGAATAACGGTCAAAATAGGGCGCTTTAGAAATAAATAATTTTTGAACATTTCTTAATGGACCTTTTCTGTTCTTGTTTGATTGTGAGGGGTTATTAGTTAAGGGGGGTCAAAATTATTTATTTCCGGGCGTGTTTTATAAATATTGCATGTGGGACCAGCAATGGCTTAGTGTGGGGGAATTTGATGTGTGCTAAAATGCACATCATTTATACCCCGAAAAACACTAATAAATGAACTAATAACACTAAAATATGCTTAATATTATTGCAAATATGTGGTTTTGTGTTTTTATGTCTTGCAGGTACAAATGATTGAAAACGAAGCAAAAACGGAGACTTTCGGTTAAGATTTGAAGATGTTTATGCGTTTTTCGAGATCAAAACGAAGTCGTTAATATTTCCCGAGCATGCCATTAAAAAGAGCACGAGATTACGGTTCCGACGATGCCTTCATCTTTTATTAGGCCAGCCCGACACCATTTATATGGGTCGGACCGACCCATACTTAATTAAAGCCCAAAGGTTAAATAAATTTATATACATTCCCAGCTGCACACAAAAAAGGCTTGGCCCGGCAATAAATCTTAAATCTCTAGGCCCAACTGCTTGATGAAATGGAGTCGGCCTAGTTATGATGGAAATCCAAGCCCAAGTCTGAAGTTGTACTATGCTTATACCAGACGCAATATATAAAAGAGGGAAAGGGAGCAGCAGAGGGGGATCCTATCTACATCTTATCTTTCCATCTTGTTTTGTTTTATCTTTATTTTTTCGTTCGTAGATTATTTAGGAGTAGGAGATTAGATGTAGCAGGAGGACAATATGATAACTTATCTTTTATACTTTTCTCATCTTGTCGTTTATTATGCATTAGTGTAGAATAGATTTTGAATTGGATAGCAGTAGATCTAGGGTCGGTTCATCAAGTTTATGCAAATTCACCCATCATTATCTCTCATATCGATTTATCATAAATCATTTAGTTCTTAATATTTTGCAATTATCAGTTATTAGCTAATAGCTTCATTATTTCCTAATATGTATGCAAGACATTTTTCTTGTTTCTTTTTAAGTATTATAAATTAGTTAATGTTTTGAAGATCCATTTTATTTTCTAACGTCAGTTTGCAACATCATATATTCGTTATTTTGTCACCTTTTAATCATTAAAACCTCTTTTATAAGTTTAATAGTAGTTTTACTTAGAAGGTCATTAGTGGTGACTAAATGATGATTATTAGTGGGTTAATCTTGGAGCTTATGGATGCGGGTTTATAGCTTATGGAGTTGGGTATTTTGGTATTCGCTATTATGTCGTCTCGCTCGTTTTTAATCCGAATTTGGTGACTTCTAATCCCTTTTCAATAATTTTTTTACTTATCTATTTTTATGTTTATTGGCATGTTTAGTTTAGTCATTATAATTGTTGTTTTATTTGTTGCTCGTAGTGTAGTAATGATTACTAGTGAGTAGTTTCATATATGCTTGTTAAGTGATTTGTGGATTGTGAATTAAGTGTGAAGGATTAAAAAGAGATTTATTGATTAATAGTTTTCGATTATTTAGATTTCTTATTTGGTTATTTCGAAGGGCAAAAGCCGGAG
This sequence comes from Tanacetum coccineum, assembly GCA_026074375.1. Lineage (NCBI taxonomy): Eukaryota > Viridiplantae > Streptophyta > Magnoliopsida > Asterales > Asteraceae > Tanacetum > Tanacetum coccineum. The sequence continues at coordinate 12,415 of BQNB010143284.1, read as the reverse complement.
AAATAATCAAACATCAAATCTAGTAATTAATACCTTTATAAGATATTATTTTCAAAATAAACCAACGTTGTGAGAAAATAATTTATTAGACGGGTATTAATTCATTAATAAGAACTTGCATTCACACTTAAGGATCGATTCACATCACTTATAAAAATAAAAATGTCTTATATATCTTTTTAGATAGTTTAGCTTATTATTTGCTAGTTTAATCTCTAGTATAATTTTTAGTCTTAAAAATAGTTTCTTTAATATTAAAAGTAGTTTAAAATAAAACCAAAACCAAACAAAAGATAATCAAGCATCAAACGACAAACATTAACGTAAATCTCAAATTTAATTCTCGTTGGGATACGACTCTAGAAGATTTTAATGTTACGTTCTAAGTGATTCTTATTTCTAACGGGATACTTAATATTATATACATATGGCTAGTACGTATTTATACGATGATCATTAATTCATGAGTTAAAAGTGTTAAAATGTTTCCTAGATGCTATGTGATCATGTTAAGATGGATAGTGACGCTTGAAAAGGTGTAAAATGTTGGTGTAAGTGTTATATAGGTGAACAATATGTCTTCACATAGGTGAACTATACACTAGCTTTTAACACAGGCAAACTATACGTGTATACATAGGCGAACTATACACTAATGTTAACACAGGCGAACTATACATACATGTATACATAGGCGAACTATACACTAGTGTTAATGCAGGCGAAGTATACACGGATACATAGGCGAACTATACATGTTGTCACACCCCGCCAAGGTGGAAACACGAAGCATAACGTCATGGGTATCATCACAACACAATGGTCTTGTATTGAGGTTAATCGCACACACAATACATAGACATAGAAAATAAATCCAAATTAAATCACTACAATCATAATATCCAAAGTACGAACATCTGCAAGAAGACTCAGAAATGAAGATTCCATCATGCAATTCTACGGTCTCTTAGCCACGACATTCTTACATCTTAACTTCTCTACGCTCACTTGAAAATGATACTTAAAACGTCAACAATAATGTTGGTAAGAGTCATAGGTTTATGACACACAATTCAACCTTTCAATCAATTACTGTGATTAATAAAATAGAACATGGCAGGACAGTTAGGTAGCTATTATACAGGAACTTGATCACGTTTCCAAAACAAACATACTTCGGCGGAATGTGTCCGATAAGTCACTCAAATATTCACACAGTATGTGTACCCTCCGATCGGACTACACAGTCATGGGGTATATTTACCTCCGATCGGAATCACATGTAAATGGGTAGGAAGTTACTCGATCCAAGTCACACACCATGTGTAGGACGTTACCCTTGATCCAACATACATAAACATTTGCACATTCATATAATTCCACATTAAAGTCCATGCATCAAATGTAAACCACATCAATCACAGCAATTAAAACATTGAAAATCATTTGCATTATTAATTCCATCCCAACTTTACAAACAATGTGAAAGAGGGTCTATGAAACTGCCTGATGCTCAAGCTACTTCACAATATGTGTAATCAACTAAAACACAAATAAAAACATGTTACACGCGATTAGGCTAAATGCCTAAGACAATGTAACTAGCAATTAATGGACTACTAGGTTTATATTATGATTATAAACCCTTTACCATACTTCCCATATCTCACTTATACTTTAAATACCTTTAATCATTTATTCTTGTTTTCCAGATTATCGACATAATTTTGTAGTCATTTATGACCACAAATAAAATACTAAATCATCAAATTGACTTTTCCTCATTCATTCCCTACCTTCCCAATGGGTTATGAACTACTGTGATTTTTTAGAAAAAATAGTATTGAGCCTAACTATTTTATAAAAATTCAACATCACAAAGCACTCGAATTCGGATCTGAACGCACACCAAAATTTTGATTTTTCTAAAAATACTTAGACAATGAATTAGGACTTGTGCTTTGAGATAGAGTTAATAGACACATAAAATATGACCTCTGATTTTTGGCTAACCTAAATTCAACTTTTAAGTAGGGGTTTTACTCCCCGAAATCATACCCAAATCTGACCTGAATTTACTGTTTTGACAACTTTTCTTGCAAAAATTATTTGACTAACTTTCCTACCTCAAAACCTTTCAGGGACGGACTTTTTGAAAACTAGACTCTCTGAACTTCAGAATAGGCACAAGATTCAATCCAAAATTCGTTTTTATCATTGAGATATCATTCAATCAACACGTCCCAAAAATCTGTCAAACCCTAACTTTCAATTTAACGCGATCTAACCTAAACCGTTTACACCCACGTGCTCTAAATCTAATCCCGAACACTCCTATATAGTTTTATATCATTAATTTACAGAAAATTTATAAACCCTAATTATTCCATCAATTAAAGTTACTAATTATAAAAAGATTAAACAAAAACTTAATTAAGATCATGCCTAAACCTTTACTCGATACCACTTGAATCACCACCTTGGTTCTTGATAATTTTTTTTTCTTTTCTTGATGGAATCGGTCGAACATACAAAGAGAGGAGAGAAAAATGTTTTAGGGATTTATTGATCTTATATTTATACTACCTAGAATCCTAATTGTAATTAAATTTGTTTCTTTTTTTTTCTCTTTATAAGCGATCCAACCAACATCCTTTTTTTTTAAATTATTTTTTTTTCTATAAAATTCCATTCTCACCCCCTCCTATATATATTATATATATATTCTTTTTAAAATACAAAACTATTCACTACTTATTTACCTTAAATACTTAAATAAATACATAACTTAAAATAAAACACTTACACTTTTCCGAAATTATTATTTACCTATTACTTCATAATACATTGTAATTAAAATCTAATTTACTAATTAATTCAACTCGAACTTAAGACGATACATAATTCTTCACTTTTACCGACGATAAAAATAACGAAAATCACTATACTTCCGAAATCACCATCACATACGAAATGAAATGACTAAATCATTCATTTCTACTATCACAAACACTTATAATAGCATGAATTATATAACCCAAATTCATCAATTCATCTAATCAAATACTACCAAATCATAAAACCAGGAAGTTAACAATACTGGTTAAATTAACCTCGCTCTAAATCAGGTTGTCACAATATCTCCTCTTTAGGAAATTTTGTCCGAAATTTAACTAGTAGGATAACTGCACGGTCGATAAACAAATCGAGGATATTAGCTTTCTATGGTCCTCACGTTCCCGTGAATTCAGGGCCAACTTTAAATTCCAACGACCCTTTCCCCACCCCCCAAACGATAGAATTTACTATTTCTAAACTCTTAACTCAGTCATAATGTTATATGGGTTCTACCACCCAACGAGCGTTTTGTAACTTAATCTCATCTAATGGAACCTTGCGATTTGCATCCGCAAACACTTCTTCAATTCGACATGTGAAATTTTGTGTCGTGCACGCTATCCTTTTCGGGCAATCTTAATATATAGCTACCGGCCGACTTTTCCAAGACTTTCAATTGGTCTGATACCTAGGTGCCAACTTACTTTCTTTCCACGAAATGTATCACGCTTTCAAGGCAACACGTAGTAACATTGATCTCCAACTTAACCTCTAGGCTAGCTTGCGGGTATTCTGCGCATAAACTCTACTACACCCTCCCTTCCCCTCCTCCTTCTCCTTGACGTCTTCGCAGCTTTGAGCTTTTCTATATTAGATCTCACCTTATCAGTCGTCCTTTGCACGATTCCAGTTCCAAATACATCGCTTTCTCCAATTTCACCCATAGAAGGTGTGACCTACAGTTCCTTCATTACAGTGCCTCAAACGGTGACATTAAATACTCAACTACGGTAGGTGAACATCTAACATGCCCCAAAGTCGAATCCACAATGCTCTTAAACATATCTTTCAATGTCTGAATTGTACGTCACTTTGTCCATGTCTGGGATGCTGAGCCACACTCATATCCCAAACCTTCCCTAAGGGCTTTTGTAATAATTGCCAGAAATTGAAGTAAATTTCCCAATCGATATGAGCTTGATTGACGCGGGTACATGTTGGAATATGGCTGTCGAATAACACGACATACGATACGAGTAAGTGAGGGCTCTTGGGGGAAAGGTTCATACACGGGACACAGTTTCATCCTTCCCTTTAAAAATACCAAGGACCGTCAATGAACAACGTCCGCACTTAAGGATTAAACTAAGTGGCGGTCCTAAACGAAGGTTTGATTAAGGGGTTTGTACGTTTGGATAAAGAGTGTGTGTCTAACTAGGACTTGATTTCTAGTTTATTATACTAAGGTTTTGGTGAGTATATATATCTTCACCTACCTATCATTCGTGAGTCACTATTCAAACTCCTAAACAGTCATCGTTTCATGTTGATTCTTTAACAGGCCGAATTCTTTAATACTTCAAGGTTTGTTTGGTTTGCGGTTGATCACATATTGCGTAAACCTTTCAGGGTTTAATCAATTTCAATGGTCATTCCTGCTTGACGATTCTAGTTCAAAACACAAAGTGCTCGTGGTGATTATAGTTCGAAGACAGAAATAACTCCAACTAGGGTTTTTGAGTTGTTTGAATTCGGTTTATATGTATTCGGTTGTTAGGGTTTTCATACAAATCCTAATTCAGTTGATTTTGATTTTGCATATCATCTCAAAGGGTGCGATTGATATTCGGTTAATACAAGGGTTGTACGTTTGTGAAGTTTAAGTCTAGCATACTTAACGTGTTCGGTTGACGTGATTGTGTGAGCGCAACGAGAGGCCAATTTTTTAATTGCTTGTTTCGTTTTCTTGATAAATTATCAACAAGGTACGCGTTTCAATTTACTTGTCTTTTGTGTTAACATTATGATATTCCTAGGTCTACGTGCGTACTCGTGCTAAACTAGTTCCCTAGGTATTTAAATCCCAACAGTGGCCATCACGAGTCCATTCATTTTTTGCTTTATGTGTTACAGTTTTGTTTTATTATACGCTAGTTTACTGCTTATAATTTCAACATAGTCTACTGATCTGCTGCGTTTCGCTCTTTATTTATGTTTTATAGAAAAATCTGTACAACAATATTTAGATTCTTGCCATAAGATTAAAGAAATAAGTCGATATTGATCTGAAAACATTAAAGGTTAATATCGGTGAAAGGAACTTACAGATTGATAATTTAGACTTGCTGCTTCTTGTAAAATTACTTGCTATTCAGGCTATAAGACCCACTTCAATCACATATGTGGTGTGAATGGGGCGATTAGGCACTTTAGCAGAAAACCTAGTGCGGGTCTTATTGGTTTCCATTTGGGACGACTCGATTGAGAGAATCAGATTTTAATGTATATTAGTATGCTTAACGTCTTCTTTTGATTCTGAACTTAATATGCTTGATTATTTAATTGTTAAATTGTTTACACGCCTAATCAGATATGCATATGAATAAAGATGATGTTAAAGTAGTTATTAATTTTAACGCTCAAAATTGCCATGTCAAAGTGAAACCATTTGTTTGTAGAAAACATGTTTTTGTACAAAATTAATAAGACTAACCAATATGAACTGGTTTTTCATGAATTAAAAACTGGAGCTATGGATCATGGAAGTACGCTCATCCCACTAGAACAGACTATAAGAGAAGTTTAAGGGGGTAGTTTTAGAATTTCCTAAAGAAAATAAGGTTTTAATACGCTTCGCGTGATCCTATTTCTACGCTTCTTTCGAAGGCTCGCGATTGGAGTTACGTGAAACCATGGCACGTCCCCCACTAAAGTGTCCATTGTTAGAAGATTTTTAAATTAGTGTTACTACAAAAGTTGTTTTACATGCTCTTTTGTACACGTTTGACACATTTATGTGAATACCCTAGAAAATTTAGTTATGCCACCAATGTGAACGTGCTCTTGGTTTGGTTCTTTGTGACCTAGACCCTCCCACCCCATGGTGAATTTCGTCTATGGTAGACCTTTGACGATTTTCACATGTTCATGTTTGGTTGACTTAATTGCGTTCTTGGTCAGACTGGACCCGAGGCATACGATGAGACTAACCTGCTCTTCATTTATACTTGCTGACTAATGTTATGACAAGTATATAAATCAAGAGGTTTTTTTTTTTTTTTTACATTAAATTGTATTAACGCTCGGACGCTTACCTCTTGTTTTACATTGTTTCCATTCTGGTCAGACCTTGGGTAAATAAGTGGGGATGCATGTTGGATTTAGTATTATTCGTAAATTAATTGGGTAGTTAATTCTTAACGATTTAATTATCGAAAATAATAATTGATTGAATTTTATTGTAGGTCTGACTATCTTAGTCGGAAACAATCGGTATCAGGCGTTCTTCGAGAAACAACATCACCTGGACCCACTTTCATTGATGGTCCCGACAAACTAGTTTGGTACTTTCAACTGAAGACAAGGAATATTACCTTGCGCCTCCTATTTCATGTTGCACCAGTTGACATGGCCACACACATTCCCTCCTGCGGCCTTGCAGCTCATGCTTGCCTGGGTTAACAAAAAAAAAAAAACAAAAATAAAAAAAAAAATAAAAAAAGGGCCAAAAAGAATTGGTGTGTCTGCTGTTGACCATGGACTAGGTATCACCGACTCTCGCTCATCTTGGAGCTTTTGACATGCTCCAGGAATAAAGCTATGTTTTCCAAACACGCTGAACAGGAACTTATGCGATTGTGAGAGGAATTTCACACTTGCAAGAGGAGGGAAGGTCAATCTGTTAGCTCCGTTTTAAGTGCAGGGTACATTGACAAACTTGGAGCGATCGGTCATAATAGGTTCACAAACCTTGCTAGATGAGTTTATCTTCGTCTGCTCTCACTAAGGGATTATACCGCTTCGTGCAAATTTTTCATTATGACGGCAGGGGAATCCGTGAATGAACCTCCATGCATGCTTAAGCTGCATGAAGAATCGCTGCCAAAGAAAGAGCTAATCTGACTTCATGCTATACGAGCAGGAAGGGTAGAAAAAGCACAGACTAATCGCAAAAGCTGGTAGAGGGTGGTAAAGGTCCAGAAAAGAACAAGATGGGCTATGCTAGAACAAGGTCCATTTGTCCTAATACTAAGATTTCTTACCACCTAAGAAGGATAAACCCAGCCACGACGCTCTGTCACAATGTGGTGAGTTGGGTCACTGGCGAAGGAATGGTCTGTGTATCTCACGAGTTGATGAAAAAGAAGAAGTTCTTTCCGGAGCTAGCGCTTTCAGGTATTCTCACCATAGAAACTCTCCTCATTCCTAGTAAAATCTTGGATTTTGACATGGTTGTGGTCACTATATTTGTCTTACTACTCGGGTTTACGGGGAAGAGGACGCTGAAACCAGGAGCCTTTGAGTTGTCGTGGCGATTGGTATCGTGCAGCCGTTGAAGCTATTGGAAACTTCTCACTTAGAGCTTCCTAGTTGATTAATTATTGTCTTGGAACAATTGTCTTATGCCCCTCATTCACTAGAGGTGTTATTACAGATTGCGTTTGTTTGACGATGGATTTTTAATCGTTTTGATGAAACAATGTTATGTCAGTTTTAACGGCAATCTAGTTTATTTTATGGCTTTTCCACGGATGGCATTTGAAATTGATTTGTCTTGTTTTTCTCCAAACGATAGTTCTATGTATGGGCATATTTACTAATAAAAGAGCAAAACTAATTTAGATCTTCTCTCTTGTGGCATGTCGTCTTGGACAATTAGCAGAAACGCATGGAAACGTTGCAAACATGATGGCCTTTCAATTCTATTGACATTGAGACATAGGAAAAAATGTGTTTCATGCTTGTCTGTACAGCTGGTAGAAACCCTATTAACACCGGTGGAACCGGGCTAAGATTACTTGGCTGATACACACGATGTATGTGGTCCCATTTAGAATAGTGTCAGACAGGAGTACTACTTTGTCACTTTCAATGGACGATTTCAGTCGTTATGGATAATGTTTATTGCTGAACACATAAACATGAAGTGTTGAAACCTTTAAGGTATTTCAAAACAGAAGTAGAAAACCAATCAGGAAGCATTAAGTACTAGTTTGATCGTGGAGGCGAATATATGAGTCAAGAGTTTTTGGATCATCTTAAAGAGCATGGGATTATTGCCCATCGCACTCCTCCCTACATGCCACAAAACAATGGTGTGTCTGAGAGGAGAAATCGAACACTGCTACACATGGTTCGATCCATGATGAGTCAAATACTTACAAAGTCCTTTTGGGTTTATGCCCTTGAGACTGCTGCACTCATTCTCAATGGTTCAATAAGGAAGGTTGATAAGACACCATACGAAGTATGGCATGGCACCGGCCTCTAAGCTGTCTTATTTAAAAGTCTAGGGTTGTGAGGCATTTGTTCGATGATACCTTACCAAACCTGACAAGCAGGAACCCTAGATCTTTTAAGAGTTATCTTCATAGGATACACCCAAAGGATCTCAATGGGGATCTTCTTTCTACAGCCATTGACATAAGGTGGTTTGTTGCTCGAATGCTGAGTTTTTGAGTTAAGCTCTTGGATCTGAAAAGCACGTGGGAGTGTGGAAGATCTTGAAGTAATTCAAGAAGAAGATACAAATCCTGCTGTAGACACTAGCTTAAATCAGCGAGAGGTTGATAAGAAATTGATTAACTCGAGTGAATCAATCCCATTTGTAGGTCACAAGGATACGCATCCAAGATCGTTAGGTTTGTACATCGATATGTGGACATGTGTTAGGGGATCTCGGTTTAACCGCTAATTATAGATGCATATGGATCTGAATCCAAGAAATGGCTTGATGCAATGGTATGTGGACATGCACTCCTAACGACAATGATGTATGGGTCATAGTTGAGCTCTCCCAATGCTTGAACCGTTGGTAGCAAGTGGCTTTTCAAGCAAAGACTGACATGGATGGTGCAAGTGTACATCTTTAAAGCTGTCTTGTAGCAAAGTGGCTTCACTCAAAACTACGGGGTTGATTCGAAGAAAACCTTTTCTCCTGGTTGCAGGACATTAGAGCTATAAGTTTTAGCTATAGCCGGTACTACTGACTATGAGATATGGGCAAATGGATGTCAACACCTTCCCTCATGGACATCTTTTAAAGGAGTTCTTTATGGAGCAACCTGATGGTTTTGTGAATTCCAACATATCTAACCATGTATCCACTTCATCGTTCCGTTTATGGACTTAAGCACGCATCAAGGCAATGGAATAAGCGCTTTGATGATGAAATCACGAAATTCGGTTCACTCGAAATCTGCTGAGCCATGTGTATACTCCTGTGAAAGCTAGTGGGAGTTATGTCGCTTATCTATTTCTATATGTCGAAGGACATATTACTCATGGGAAACCAACATGCAATGTTTACAATGATGTAAATCCTATCTTGAAGAAGTTTTGTATAAAGATTAGGGGGATGGCTTCATATATTCTTGGAATCAAGTCTACGTGATAGGTCAAAGCGGTTAATTGGTTAAATCAAAGTGCTTCATTGAGAAATTGTGAAAAAGATTTAAATGGAAAATCAAGGTGGGAACGATCAATTGCAAGAAACAGCTGAATTGAGAAGTAAACATTGGTTGCTTCAAAGCCTGCTGAGCAAACAACACATGAGGAAATATTCTACCTTCGGCTATAGGATTATTATGTATGCTATGAGATGACTCGTCTGATGTTGCGTTTGCCTACAACATGACAAGCCAATTTCAACAGAAATGGGTGAAGACCATTGGCTGTGTTCAAAAATATTCTTAAGAATCTTTGCAATACTAAGATATGTTTTGGTATATGGAGGTAATTTGAAACGACAGCTCAGATTTTCTTGTACTGATGTTTTTATGGGATATTGACGAAACCTAAAGTCGCAGACTGGATATGTGTTCGTTCTAAATGGAGGTGCTGTTGACAGGAAAAGTACAAAACAAAGTATTTTTGCAACCTCATCTACAGATGCTGAATATATCGCTGCTTTTGATGCATCAAAGGAGGCTGTATGGATTCGTAAATTCATTTCTGGGCTTGGCATTGTTCCCACAATTGAAGAACCCATAAGTATGTATTGTGATAATACTGGAGCCATAGCAATAGCGAAAGATGATGGAGTCACTAAAGGTGCAAGACATTTTCGCGCAAAAGTTCACTATCTTCGCGAGACCATTAAGATGGGTGATGTAAAGATAGAAAAGATTGACATAGATGATAATTTAGCTGACCCTTTCATAAAGGCTTTGGCATTCCCTAAGCATTTTGAATAAACTAGGAATATTGGATTGTTGCCAGCTAGTAGTTTCATGTAACTCTGTGTTTGATTAGTATTTGGATAATTTTGGAATTGTAAGACAGTTTTTAATTTCTGATGAATAAGGATACTTGGGATTTGTTTTCATTTATATAACAACTGTTATTCTATATTTGCATGTTTAATCCTTGAATGATTGATCATTCTAAATATGTCCATTGTCGGTTAACAATATGGGAATATTGTTATGTAAGGCAAATGTGAGTGTTGGTTATATTCTTTGAATATATGGCTGGTTCCCACCAAACTCATATGTATTCACAAGGGATGCATATTGGATACCCCAACCTTCGATCATTTACTTTTGGATCCATGTCATGAGTAAAATGTCGAAAATGGTTTATAAAATTGTCCTTAGACTTGAGATGCAAGCAAGTTCTGTATGTGTGGATATCACTTTGTGATTATAGCCAAACGCTGTCCTGAAACAAGGTAGTTATAAAAGCTATTTTTCGGAGTGTATGTGAAGCAGCATCCACAACACTTGTAGTCAATAAAGGATTTGTTCCTCCACTTGATATGTGCAGAAAGATACCATTGGGCCCTCTCCAGATTTAATCAGATAAATGAATGGCCGTTCCCAAAGGGTAATGCAAGATGATTCTTGATTACATTTGGTATATCTGAATTATTTCTATAACGAGAAACATAATGTTAAACTATATGGAATGACTTAGGATCCATATCCATGGTTTAACGGTATCTGTAACAAAGGGATGATTATAAAGCAAGAAATTTATAACCATTAAATAGCAGAGATGATTTTTGAAACTCTTATCTCATAATATTCCTAATGAAAAAATAATTGTGTGGGTTGCTAGACTTTGCCAATTATAGGTATGAGTGTTAGGTGCTACTCCAACTCCCAAGTGGGAGCTGTTGGATTGTGGTAGTCGAACTAGCACGAATACATTACGAATATGTGAGCCTATTGGGGGCACACACGTTAATACACGGAGAACACGTTTTATACTTCACTTTAATAATACCAAGGACTATAAATGAACAAAGCCCGAACCCTAAGGTGGCCGGTTTCCTAAGGAGGATCAAGAGGGGGTGTTTGTTCGATTGGTGGATAAGGAGAACAAGAGAATGGAGAGTTGTGATGGGACTAGGACTCGTCTCCTAGTTGAACTAAGCTAGGGATAAAGGGTTATAAATACCCCTCACCCCATAGCTCATTCACAACACACACTCATTACTCTAAAAACCTCAAGTGCTCGATCTCCTTATTCTTTTTCTATCTGCCGAGTTCGACTAAACCCATCAAGAAGGGTTTGTTCAATTTTTAGTTTAACCTCATTACTCTATTCGGTTAAACCTTTTAAGGTTTAAAACGATTTCACTTGTTCTTCCAAGATAGACGATCAAGTTTTATTCACAAGGTGATTTGTTGAGTTTCTGTTCGAAGTTAAAACTCCTAATTGAGTTTCGAGTTGTTGATTTTTGGTACTAAGCGTATTCGGTTTGATTAGGGTTTACAAACCCTAATTCGGTTCATTGGTTTTCGCATATCATCTCAAAGGGTGTGTTTGATATTCGGTTATAATACAAGGGTTGTACGTTTGTGAAGTTAAGTCTAGCAAGCTTAACGTGTTCGATTGACGTGATTGTGTGAGCAACCGTAGAGGCGATTGTCTTAGTCACTTAACTCGTTTTCTTGATCAATTATCAAAGAGGTACGCGTTTCTTTTACTTCTTGTTTAGTGTTAACCATATGCTATTACTATATTCAAATCCGTTGCGTACTCGTAGTAACTTGGTTACTTAGATTATAAATCCCAACAAACAATGTATTCTTGAGAGTTAGAGTTAAGAAAGAAAAAAAATGAAAATGAAATAGACGAGATTGTGTTCTCGAGTAGTACTTAAGAAAGAAAAGAAAATGAAATAAAAGGAAACTTGGTGTTATTTTGCTTATTATTAAAGTAAAGTGTTTTGTTTCAAATTTAAAAGAAAAGTGTTTACTTTACTTTCCTTTACTTTTTTTAATAAAAGAATTAAATAACACAGTGTAAAAGTTCATTGTTAAAAGACAACTTATAAATATAAATTAAAATATATCACTCTCAAAGTGTGAAAATCATTGAAAATGACTTCAATATCAATGAGAGAAAG